>JASAND010016699.1:0-68556 GCA_030248195.1 Trissonchulus latispiculum
GCTAGTATATACCTACCTACCTACCACCTGATCATCGAACGCGCTTATGTGTTAGTTCAAGAATTACAACGGTTTTCAAAAACTCTGTAAACCGTTTAGATTGCTGACAGTCGCAGACTGCGTGAAACTTGTCAGTTTTGCTGCTTAAATATAATAATATAATATAATTAAATACAATAATATAATATAATATAATATAATCTGGGGTCAAGAGTCAATGATTTAAGCCTAACTGTATAATCTAATGCAAAACTGACCTAAGCTATCCCTGCGTTGAAAATAGCGCTTTTACATGGAGAAATTACTCACTATGCAAATTACTGAACAAACTATTAGTATGTATAAGCAGTATTAGTGCTTGTACAAGCAGGCCCAATACAGAAGATGTCTTGCACAAATGATGAACGATGAACTGCAAAAATGCATGTTTTGTCTATATCTTTAAAGTAGACACAAGGATACCCTATGTAAATAAAAGTAACCAATAAGATTATCCGAAATAGTCCCAAAACTAACAAAAGCCCACAAAGCTAACTCGACACCACAAATCAACCTCATTTAGTCAGTGAGTACAAATTTGTGTCCGTGCACAGAAACTGAACTCCCAGCGTTGGTTTCACTTCACGGAAAACTGTTTACCTTTAGCTCAATATGCTGAAGTGCTCATTCTAATTCAACAAGAAACAATGGTTTGAAATGTGAGACTATATCAAGGTTTCCATAGTTCAAGTGGCTGCTAATCGATGGGCAAACAAGACTTTTCTCAAATGAGTTATTCCTGAATGGCTAGCCGAACAGGATTCGATGTGAAGTGACTGTGCCGAGGGTTCACTGCGTACACCTCTAGCATATGATGCATAAAAGCATTGCAGATGTCACAAGCATGGATAGCTTTAGGGTTACTTTTTTGCACGAACTTTGTTGAGGTTGAAAAGGCAATTACTTATTTACTTTATGAAGCTATTAAAGAACAAACGCTTAGACCACTAAATGGAAAAAGAGACATTTTGTAGCTTTTGCTCCGATACCTCATAGTTGTTGTGGTTGTTGACTACAACCGCATGAATTACTGCAACAGGTGTCAGAACTGCATTGGTCTTGCAACAAACCTAAATACATTGTTAGAAAGCAACTCAACAAAGTGGTACCGGATACATCTGGTCTGTCTGCAGTGGAAGATCATCAGAACAGTTTCGATCCCAGCGCACGGTGCGGAAACGTCCCCGTACAGAAGTAATGTGGGTAATGGCGACGCTGCTATCACCCCCACCCCTGTCAAGCTTTTTATAATTATAACTTTCGCTGTTTCCCTAAAATTCCCCAAAAACGCAACTCACCAAACCTCTCCTAAATACTATATTGCTATATTTATTGGGAAGCTATTTTATATGTAAAAACCATTTTAAATAACTTGTATTGCTATATTTATGCTCATAATTCAAAATTCACCTAAAACCTTTAATCTCCCTATTTTTGGAGCCGAAACATAGCACTACAGTTGTTATGTAATTTATTTTGGCTTGCGAAGATAGACCCTAAACGTTCTCAATGAATAACAATCCTTCGCTTTCATAATCACGCCACTCGTCAGTCAGTTGGGAGTTAATTTTCTTAGCGTCAGGTCAGTCTTTAAAATTTTGGGGGCCCCTCCTAATTTCCCTTGCTTTCAAAAGTTCCCTTTTGTTTATTTTGCTTTTTTGTTTTTTACTTAGCGTCTAACTTTCTCCTTTTCCCTCCCCTTCTCTCCAGCGGGGTTGTCCCCGTTCTTCTGGGACCATCCTTGCAAGCTAGCCTTCTCCCCCGTCATTGTTCGTCCCATTCACCCTCCTCGTTTATTGTTGTTGTCCTCCTGGTTAATTGTCATATCCCTCTTGTTTATTGTTATTTTGTAGTCGGGTTGCCCGCTGCATATAACTTGCCCCAAACCTTGGGTAGCCCAGGTGGTTTATTTTGTGATCGTTTGCCCTGTAATTTTATAATTAAGCGGCCCAGTTGTCTCCAGCCTTATTTAATTTAGTTTTAATAACATTTTTCTTACTGGATTTGGTCTCATAGGTAGCTAGGTAGAATTCTGGGATTAGCCCGGAATTTAATTGTAGCTGAGTCTAAAGTTTGTGCTGGCTATGACGTTGGCGTCCCCCAAAAATTTATCCAGTCTCCCCTTGGCGAGGTTAGTCAGCGTAGTGAGAGCCGCGTGGACTAAAGATCTCCGCTCGCAGTCTCAAGGTCGCGTCCATTGCGCCAGTCCTAAAGTAGTGGTGCTGAGCAGAGTGGTTTCGTACCTGGTTCAACCCATTACATAGAATTGTGTGCCATGGAATGGAATGTGATCAGTGTTCCAAATGGCACTGTAATGATTGTATCAAGTTCACGGAAGCCTTCCAGATCAACTTTAAGAGCAGTTTCGTAGAAAGCAATTTTAGTGGACCTGCCAAGATTGCGGCGGACCCCCTTTACCAACTCACCTGGTATAACGTGAATCACTAAGAAGAATTCAAATAGATCTTACAGATGATTCAAAGGGAAATTCATTCCTTCACAGGGAGGATTTTAAAAAACTTGAACTTTTTTTACCGCAACTGCAGCCGAACCAAGGTGTTCCAGGGTTTGGGTGAACAGTTGCATCCATCATCGTAGTGGGTGCCACCAAAGATGCCTGGCCCTCCACTTTAGAATCATCTGCGGCTGTGAGAATGCAAGTGGACTTCAACTTTGTAAGTTTTTCTTGTTGTTATGACAAACTATTGTCTGAATGGGAAATAGAAATTAAATTTGCTAAAGTTGGCCCTGCATTCAACAAAATTGAGGAACCGCCTTAAACAAACAATAGACAATAGTTTGCCATCATAAATCCTGCTAGTCACTCCAAATAAGATGCATTTTGTGTGTAAAACCTCTCCTAAATAATTACAGTGCTAACCTTATGTTCATGTTTTGAATACCATTAAAATCCTTTAATTTTCATAGCATAAACTTAACATTGCAGTTGTCTTGTAATTTGTGTTGGCTTACAGAAGATAGACCCTCCCGTTCCCAACGTATAACAAAAATTTCCTTTAGCGATAACGTCACCTTTTTCGTCAATTGGGTGTTGTTGTCTGTCGCGAGTAGTAGTAGTTAAATTTTGGGGGCCTTCCCTGATAGCCGCTTAGCGTCAGTAAGTTCTTTCCTCTTTGTTTTCCTATTTGAACTCACCTTTTCTAATCCCTATGTTAATTTGTAACTGCTTTTCTTATCGGTTACCTCTAACACCTAACTCACAACCTGCCCTCCCCCTCTTTCTCTGCGAGGTTTTCCCCGTTCCCTTGGGTCTGTCTCTCTCTCTCTGTTCAGGAATCTTCGCTAGGCATAGATTGGAGGGACCATCGGGATGATGCCTGCCTCCCGCAGGAAACAAATGACCAGGTATGGGCTGCTGGATAGGCAGTCCAGGCTAGCCCCCACACCCAGGCAGAGTTGGCGGTGGTGGGCCAGAGCCGGGCAGGTTAGGATTAGGTGGGACACTTCATCCTCGGACTCCCCGCATCGGCTGCAGATCGGATTTTCTGCAGCCCCAATTCTGAATAGGTAGAACCTCAGCAAATCCGATTCCGTGGGGACTGGCCGGGTTGCCGGGTTGGATTGGAGGACCTTGGGGTGGGCTATCCTCCCCCGCCAGACTTCCCTCTTTCTCCGTTGGATTAAACTGCGGGTTGAGGATTGGTCGAGAGGTACTTGCATTTGCGGTTGCAAACTTCCCTCCCGGGCCAAAGAGTCAGCAGTTTCATTTCCGGGAATTCCTGAGTGGCCAGGGACCCATCGAAAAGCAATAGGCTCACCCAGCCTTTGGATTAGGGTTATAATTTCCATGGGCAGCGGTTCAGTGCACCTGTTTAGGTTTTCTAGCTTACGGCAGGCGGACAGGCTATCGGTTTCGATGAGCAGGCGTGGTTCCGGCGGTAGCAGGTCTTTATTTTTTAAGCACCAGCGTGGTGCTTTCTGGATGGCTATCAGCTCCGCTCGGTAGCTGGAGCAATGTGATCCGGCTGGTTTGTTGAGACAGATGGTCAATCCGTAGTCTGCCTTGATAAAGGCTCCAGCGCCGCCATTTAATGTACCATCTTGGGCCGATCCGTCAGTCCAGATGCGTACATTTGGTTCCCACGGCAGGCTGTCCGGTAGTGCCTGGAAGTGCACGATGACTTCAGCTGGATTCATCCGCTTTTTCAGTTCGGACTCGTCAATGATGAGGGGATGGATAATATCCTGCCACGGTGGTATTTGGGCCGCAGCAGTCAGGGGCTCCATTGGCAGATTGCTGATTTCCTGAACAACTGGCATTTTCTGTGCTGCATCTCTCCAAGAGTTGACCGATTTCAACCTACGTCGTTGTTTCCGGTCGGCGGCTGTTCTCCTGGGGTTGTCTTCGGAGGCTGTTTTCGACTTGAAATAGGATGTGTCTTGGGTCTGTCTTCATTAGCCAGTTTCTCTCTCCCGGTCTTCCTAATTCCTCCCACTCCCCAATAATTGCTGGTGTCCCCCAATTAATTGTTACCCCTTCCTTGTATTTTTGTATTGTTATTTTCAGTCGGGTAGCCTGGTGTCTATAGTCTGCTTGTCTCGCTCTGGGTTGCCCAGGCGGGAATTTCCTGTCGTAACGTTCTTGCCCTGTCCATTAAAGTTGCTCTGTTGTCTTCTGTGTTTTTTAATTAACTTTTATTAATTTATAACTAACTAGGTTTGATCTCTTAGCTAGCTAGGTAGAATTCTGGGACTAGCCCGGAATTTAGTTGTAAATTGAGTTTAAAACTTGTTGTGAGTCTCCCCGATTTTTATTTGGCGCCCCGTTTGGCGTCCTCCTAAAATTCAGCCCACTCCCCATTGGCGAAGTTAGTCAGGGTGGTGTGAGCCGCCTGGACTAAAGATCTCCACCCGCAGTCGACAGTTAGCGTCCATTGTATCAGTCCTAGTAGTGGTGGTGAGTTCTGTGGTTAAAGTCCCTAGCTCTCACCATTACACTATCATTTGTCTGTCGTCCTATTTAGTATTTAGTATTTAGTACCGTATTTAGTCAATAAAGAAAGGAAATTGACCAGGTAAACATCCTGTTCGCTACTTTGGAATTACTTGTTTCAATTATAGTGGTGGATTCATCACCGGACAAGAAACAATTGTAGTAATCTACAGGCAATTGCATTTGTACGAAATAGGCACCGTTAAGTTTTTTTATGAACCTTGAATTTCGTCATTCCGATATTATCACAACTGATTAAAGTTCCCGTTAATATACGAAAAATGTAGTTAAGAACTTTGATCAGAACGATTAGACAGCAACTACCGTATTTGACAATATAATCTCATAACGTAATCTTTTGACCATTTAACACCTTGAGAAGCTCTAGAACTTCGAAGAGATGACGTTCGTAAATGGATTATACCTCCACAATAAAAAATTATGAGTATGCAAACGCTGGTAAAGATATTATAATCACGCTTGAAATAGGTAATACATAGCTAAGGTCAAAATTTGAATAAAATATGAACGATAACCGAAAACGAGAATTAACCAAAATGATGAATTAATGTCCAAAAACTAATTAATCAGCAATGACAGAAATTCATGTTGGAAGCGCTAATCTCAAATGACTGTATCACACTATTCACTAGGCTCACTTATAAATTACAAGCTGTTAAGAAGCTTTCAAATTAAATATATGATCGTAATGATAATGTTGCCGCAGAGAATAAGATCCGCTAACAGGGCCCAACTGGCATTCGTCAAGGCAGTTTCTGCAGGCTATAATGCGTACGTTGTGCGCCACCCGCATAGGATGGATAAGTGACAACAGTGATCAGACATCCGCAGCCTATTCTGTTCATGTTATTAACTAGACTACCGAATAATTGCAGAGGAACACATGTCATAAGCAAATTACTTCGCTTCGCCAAGATTCGACCACATTCCGTACAGTCTCGTCAGTTCAGAAATCAGTAAATCAGGAACAAGTATATATTCCTTGGCAAATCAGTGTAATTAGGCCCCAACCTGACTAAAAGTGGAAGTACTATCGAACAATTTTGTCCGCTGAAAAGATTATGTCTAGTCTAGTCAGTTTTAGCAGATTTTAACCCAAAGACGGCTCTGCTGGCCTATTTCGTGTAAAAAGACCAAGACACCCAAAAACAGCCAAAAAGTGGACAACTTTTATACGTTTTCGAGTCATTTCACTAATTCCCAAGTTCAAAATATTCACATTTGGGCCTGGAAAGCTAAAGAACGAGCAATGGTTGCTGGGTTCGGTTCCAGCACCATACTATGCATTAATGGGTTTTAACCCATTTGATCTGATCCATCCTCCATCCTGAAGATCTAAAGAAAACCGTAGAACTCTAATAATTTTTAATAATAAGGATCAAGTAAGGCAGTACCGGGAATTCCCAATTTTTTCAGTACCCTCAAAAATCCTTACCGTATAGCTACTCTGTCTCGTGTACTGGAGCGAAAGCAGTGACCAGTATTCAGAGGCTCACCCAAAGTCCGACCCTCTTTTCTTAGGTTCTTTTCGATAAATAGTTGCTGTTTTGTAGAGTTGTTTAATTAGTAGTCTAATAATCCGTTTGTAAGGACGGATAAAGAGTAATACAGCACAAACATATAGGGATGCACACAGCATATACGTTACCGTACTAGGGTAACCGTGAGAGAAGGAGTTGAGTGTGAGGGACAGTGTAATAGAGCATAGTACTAACCTTGTGTTATGTCTTAGAAGTTGAAAATAAAAAGCATAAAAGTCTAGCTGCGATTGAATCTGTTATTGTATTGAATTATAACTATATGTTAGCTTGGCAGTCTTTAAGACTTAGTTAGACTGTTCCAAGACATATCAATTGGCGTACTGGATGGCACGTACCATCGGTTTGCTGGACGCATTTCAGTCCGAACTTGAGTCATGGAGTTCCTACATGGAGCGGCTCGAGCAGTATCTTCTGGCAAATGATATAGTAGACGATAACAAAAACAAGGCGGTTTTCATCAGTACGGTTGGCACTTATGGCATAAGTGTTTACACTTATGGAATACTAAAGAATTTATGTTCACCTCAGAAACCTGCTGACAAGAAATTTGCTGAACTTTTAGACATTTTGTCCTCACATTTGGTTCCTCAGCCCATTGTCATAGCAGAACGTTTCAAGTTTCATCGCCGTGACCAACATCCGGGAGAAAGCATCAGTACTTTTGTGTCTGAACTTCGCAAACTTTCACACTATTGCGAATTCGGAGACTATTTGGGACAAGCCCTCCGAGATCCAAGATCGCTTTGTAGCGGGACTTCAGGATGAAGCTATTCAAAAGCGACTTTTCACCGAAAGAGAACTTTGCTTAAACCAAGCAATTGACATTACCCAATCCATGGAATCCGCTAAGCGAAGCACCAAAGAGTTACAAGCAACAAAAGCTTCAGGTCCTCGGATGTCGGTTCATAAGACAACAAATGTGAAACAACGCCAAACCAGTCACAGCCGAGAGAACATGCTTCGACAACGTCAAAGAGTTGCTATCGCTGTAAAAAGACAAATCATATGCCTTCGGAATGTCGTTTCCGAGAAGCCTCGTGTCACAATTGTGGCAAGAAAGGCCACATTGCCACAGCGTGTTTTGCTAAAAAATCTACACGATTCAGTACGGGAGCAGTTACAGAGTCTGATCCTGAATCTGACTCCAGTCCAGATGATAAGCCGATTTTTTACGTTAATTCAATCCGTGCTGCAAATCCGTACTGGGTTTCTCTTGCTGTAAATGGTGTTCCAGTTAACATGGAACTGGACACCGGTGCAGCGCTGTCAATTTTACCCCAGAATTTGTGGCAAACCCATTTCCCCTGGATCCTTGTCAGGTTCATCTCAAAAGTTACAACGGGTCAACAATACCTGTTGTTGGTCAAACTTCGGTTAAGGTAAACTACGATGGAAAAGAATATAACAACTTAAAGTTGATTGTTGTCAAGTCTAAAGGTCCTCCGCTTTTAGGCAGCAACTGGCTCAGCGGTATTCAGCTGAACTGGCAACAAATGTTTACCGTTAAAGAGTGGCTGTCCGAAACTACAATCCCTTTTCAAGATTGATGTTGATCAAGCCTTACCAGCACAAACCACCGTTCCTTGGCCAGCTCCATCTCAGCCTTGGCAAAGAATCCATGCAGACTTAGCCGGGCCGTTCCGAGGTTCTACTTGGCTGGTGGTGATCGACGCCTCAAGTAAATGGCCTGAAGTGTGCAGATTGTCCACTGTTTCATCCAAGTCAATAACAGATGCTCTCAGAGATATATTCGTCCGTTTTGGCTTGCCGCACACCTTTGTTAGCGACAACGGATCTGTTTTCACTTCGGCTGAATTCAGAAATTTCTGTTCATACAACGCCATCAAGCAAGTTTTCTCCCCACCTTATCACCCAGCTTCTAATGGTTTAGCCGAAAGATTCATCCAAGCCTTCAAACGAAAGTTAAAGGCTGTTCCGCCCAATTAACTAAACTTAGAATTACAACAATTCCTACTGAGCTACAGGGTTACACCTCATTCAACCACCGCCAAGTCGCCTGCTGAAGCTATGTTTGGCAGACAAATTCTGACTCGCCTTTCTGCTTTGTTCGACCAAAAGCAGATACCATACCAGTCTTTGCCTAATACAAAGACATGGTCGTCGTTGGTCGTTACAACCGAGACCTGGTCGTTGGCATCCCCGCAATCGGCGAAAACCCTTGGTCTTTGTGCCAGGATCGGACCAAGGCTTTGTTCGTCCAGACTGACGCTTAAAGAAGGGGAAAGCTGTTATGTCTTAGAAGTTGAAAATGAAAAGCATAAAAGTCTAGTTGCGATTGAATCTGTTATTGTATTGAATTATAACTATATGTTAGCTTGGCAGTCTTTAAGACTTAGTTAGACTGTTCCAAGACATATCACCTTGTCCCTAAACATTAACAAATTGGGTAATATTATCCTAAATTGGGACAATATTGATAATATTGAACTAATCCGGTAACTGTCAAATCTGTTACTCTGGTACAGTAATTCACTATACTGTACTGTTGTATCTGAGCCACATAACTTGTTGTGTCTTTATCAATAAATGTCATACTGTTATTACTACCATTTTAATTGTATGCGTTGTAATTGTATCAATTACAATAAACTTTTCGTGCGGTAGACTTTGAGTCTTACTGTTGACAAAAAGGCGCGATTGCCTTAGAGACACGGCGCGTGCTGTTCAACAAAAGTGCAGTATCATCATCAATCATAGTAAGTCACTATTGGAAAAGCTATATTTTACAGTTTCAGCTCAGTTATGCTGTCAATAAATATGTTAGAAGAAAAGTGAACTATTAAAAAGCTGGATGGATAAAATTGGCCGATGTGGAAGTTCCAGATGAAGCAGTTGCTTCGGGCAAAGGAATTGCGGGGTGTGGTTGATGGGCCTGAAGTAATGGAAGATAACGCTGGTGTTGGTGTTCGCCGAGCCCGTCAGAGAATGATGGAGAAGGCTTTCTCTACGATTGTGATGACGATACATCCGTCTCAACATTATCTGGTTACTTCGTGTAATGAAAGCTATCCTTAGGGCTGTTGGACTTCTTTTAAGCATCACTTTTAAAGAGACACTCTGTCCAAGAAGCTGCTTTAGAAGCATCTGTTCAAACTTCAAATGGCCGGGATCACTTGAAGCAACTGAAACAGCTGAGGAGGAGCTGAGGAGGAGGATGAGGAGCTAAAACGAGAAAGGGAGTCAAATGGCGGAAGTGATGGTTCTGGAGCCCTCATTGCGGGCAAATTTAAAAAGACGTTCTATGGAAAATGTTTCAGTTGTGGTCGTCAGGAGGGTCATCTCAAGAGAGACTGTCCTTCACGTCGTGACTCAATGGTGGTTACTGCTAGAAAGGACAGACGCTGGCAACAGTCTATATTAAGAGCAGGAAAGCGATTCGGAGACTGCCTTTATAGTTTTTGGTGGGAGTCCTCGAAAGTCCGCTAAGTGGTTAGTCGACTCAGGAGCAACTCACCACATGACTTGGCAGGAAAGTCAGTTTACGGACTATGTAAATATAATGTAATCTTAAACTACTATGCAATTTAAGATGCCGGAAACAGTTCGTCTTGGCGATGGAAGATCTACAACGGATTTGGTAAACGTACTGTAATGGTTGTCATGCTGGTTGGTGGAAGGAATACGCTACGGAACTTTCAGCGTATTTTGTACCTCCCAGCTTAGCCTGCATATTGTTTTCGCTCCAAGCTGCAATGTCTACTGGGAAAAGGGCTACCTTTGGTGGTGGGAAATGCCTTATCAAAGGCTGTCAGTGCGGTGTTATAGGTGTCGCCTTGCTTCAGGAGTCTCTGTTCTGCCTAAGGTGCCGTCCAGTGAATGTGGTTCCATGTGATTTGGGTTCTGGTGGCCAACAGCCACTTAGTCGTCTGCGTCAACAGTGGTACAGACGGTTCTGTGAACAATCGGCTCTAAAGAAGTGGGAACATTATGAAGAAAATTAAGGTATTGGGTTTCACGAAGAAAGTGGGAGTCGTGATTTTATGTTTTAACTGATTAAATGACTTAATTAAATTAAATTAAATTAGAATCGGAATCGTCTGCATTAAAGGATCTCTGCAACAACATGCAGCAATTAGTGCATTTAGTTAATAATATTAGCGTTAGCTTCGAAACTATAGAGAAACCATAGAAACTATATAGAAAACGATACTGAAAACTGATAGTTCAGAACAAAAGTCGAACTGAACCCTGGTTAAAAACGAGCTTTACAAGTTTGTAAGCAAGATGCTAACAATCATATGATCTTCCCCACTGTTTGGCAAGAGCGATCGAGTTGGCACAGTCAATGGAGATGGCGGCAAAAGTTCCAAAAATTGGCAACTATTAAAGCTGTCTGCAGAGTGCATGCGATTCGACAATCCGGAAAGACAATAACCCATTTCCTGGTGTAGGGAATAAAACCCTGGTGCTAGATTCACAAGATGACAGACCGTAATTTGCAAGTTCTCGTCAAAGGTGTGCGATGTCCAGATGTCAGTAAAATAGCGTGGTGGTTGATTGATCGATTAGGTTCTCACAGGCTCGCTCATAAATGTCGAATTCCTATACTAACAAAGGTTATTTATTCGCATATCAAAATAAACTGAATATAAAACCAAAAGCGTCTGGGTCAAACTACAAAGATATTTGAACAAAGTCCTCAGTTGCAAAATGGCAGAGGTAATGCACTTCACACGACTTACCCACGACACGGCTAACACCCCAACTGAACTTGATCCGCCATTTTGAACTGGATCATCATTATGAGTCACGTTTGAGCCATGAAATTAGCTAACGATGATTTTACATTGATTATTCATGAAACATTTCAATTTGGATTGAAACTTATCTACCGTATACTTAGGCTTAGCTCACGCGTATTTCCTATACTCTACACTGGTGTACGTGTTTTCTCAAAAACCAACCATACCGCAGGAAACTGTCGTTTTACAGGTCTTATTGTTGTATAGATTGTTGATAAATCAGCTTGGCTTTTATTGCGCACAAGCTTACACGTATACTCTATACTGAAGTGAATCGTTACAATAACGGTCAAGCACTTATATAGCTTTGGATCACATCATTCTACAAACAGAACTTTCACTATTAGTACTTAACTCTCAGTATTGGTTACATTTACACTACAGCATTTCCCTCCTTCTACAGAAAAGAGTCTTACTACAGTTCAAAGTAAACATGGTTAAATTATGACAATTTTATCTTCACTGCTCTGTTCTTTGGAAGCTTCAATGGTGTGCACTCTGATCGTGGCAGATTTCCGGTTCCAACACATTTTCACATAGTGTCCCAACTTTCCGCATACGTGCATCTCTTTCCGTTGGCAGGACAGGATCGGCTCCGCGTTCGGTGATTGTATGAACCGCAGGCGCGACATTGGTGTTCCTCCGCCGAACGTTGTGATTCTCCGTCAGACTCAGATCCAGATGATGAAGAAATACGACGGTCACGTTTCTTCTGGCGCTGGTGAGAAAACTTGCGAAGAGGCTTCTGGCGCACGTGGTTTATACTGGCGGATCTTTCCTGCGACATGAGCAACCGTTCTCGTATTTTAGGATTGTGAATGCCTTCCATGATTTGATCTCGCAGCATGTCTTCCTGAGTGGCTCCAAATTCACACGGTGGAAGTAGGGATCGCAATTCACTCATATACTGTGAGAATGGTTCGCCTTCTCTCGCGGAACAGACGTCGGGCTGTTACCAGATTCTGCTTCGGTGCGAAATGGTTGTCCAGCTGCATCTTCATGTCTTCGTGGGTGTAACCAGCTTCTCCGTTGGGCTTTGGCAGGGTGTGATAGACTCTTTGTGCTTCGGTGCCCAGGTTGTGCAGCAAAATCGCAATCTTTCTTGCATCCGGGTATTCTTCTGCTCCACTGGCAACGAGGTAGGCGGAGAATAGTTCCTTCCATTGTCTCCGTGGGATAGTTGCTTCACCAGGGATTTCTAGGTATGGCGGGGGTGGTCAAAACGCAGACATCGTCGCCAAAATGTTGTATCGATTGTTGATAAATCAGCTTGGCTTTTACTGCGCACAAGCTTACACGTATACTCTATACTAAAGTGAATCGTTACAATAACGGACAAGCACTTATATAGCTTTGGATCACATCATTCTACAAACAGAACTTTCACAATTAGTACTTAACTCTCAGTATTGGTTACAATCAACCCACCCTCGTCGCCATAAGTGTAGTGTTGGCACCGCGTGAAGAGCAACCAACTTAGATGATTTAGTAACTTTAATGAATAACGAATAACAACTTGTTCAAACTATATCAATTACGATCACATCATTCTTATGTGAGAACTCTAACCGTGGTGGATTAAATATCTAGTTACAACAATTTCCTCCCTTCTTAACAAACATCAACGTTTACAAAACTAAAACATAACAAAGTCAATAATTTTCACGGTGAAGTACGATAGTTGCAAGGTTAAAGTTGATTTGCAACACAGAATACAAAAGTATTAGAAGATAGATTTCATGAACAGTTTTGTAGCACTGCATTACTTTCCCAGCTTTTTCTTTCCCCTCAAAAAATGTAGTATACAATGTTTGTTAGTTTTGGTATTGTAAAGCTCTTTGTCAGATGGTTGCATGCAAAGGTTCATAGATCGTCGTGGTCGTAGGCGTTGGTTAAACCAAAAATTCCAGTTACACCGGTGTCGATGACTGCGGCTTGATGAAACCTCGTATGTGCCTACTTCCTGGGCAATACAAACAAGTCTCAGGTCATGACTTTGCGATGTAATGGTAATAAAGGAGCACGATGGTCGATGCTTCCTACAATGTCCCGAGAAAGTAGTACAGAAAGGCCAGGTAAAATGCCGGTCGTAGATGTAAGGTAAGATGGTTAGGTTTCGGGTATGAGTTTTCTTTAATAATCATAATGATTTGCTGATGGCAAAGATGCACGCCGGTCGATACATCTCATTGCAACACACTATTCATTCGTTCACCGGCATGGCGAAATCACATCAAATTAATCAGTCACGCACCGGTAGTGGTTTCGTGGGTGCATTAGCAACACTCGTCGCAATAAATGTAGTGTTGGCACTGCGTGCCGAACAACCAGCTTAGATGATAGTAGTAACTTTAATGAAGAACGAATAACAACTTATTCAAACTATAACACTTAAGAGCAGACACGTGCAGGAGGGCATGTTCTGCGGGGGATTCCATGTTCAAAATTTTGTTTTGGGTTTTCACATTTCTACGTCAAATAGTAGAACTGAGTTAAGTTTTTTGCTTCTCCATCGATTGTGCAGACCGGTTAAACACCAGAATGTGAAAAGAAGATTAAGCGAGGCGATTGACCACTGTGGATGCTCCACCGATATAGCCCACACTGGCTGGCTGGCGGCAGAGAACAGGCTGACTTGTCGCCTTAAGCTTATTTGCCTTAATTTTCTTCACATCACTGGTTGATAACCAGTTTACATTTTTGGCCGCAATTTTGCTGACGTCACCTGACAACGGGAGATTCATTTGACTACAGGACTCGAACGGTTTCCAAATTTTAGTCATAGAAAGTGAAAGACAGTAAATTCAACTACTGTATTCCGCAGGCGAACAACACTACCCAGCGGAAACCCCATATTCGAAAACGTGTCACTACAGTTTGGGAACGAATTCAAACTTAAAGGGGGGGCCCAAGTTTTGGTCATTTCTTCGACTTTCTCTGATATCGCTGATTTTCACGTATTTTATGGTACAAACGGTATAATAGAACGAGTTTTTAATACTAAAGTTGTAAGTCGTACGGTTGTTGCGTAATTTCACCTCAAAGTTCAGGTCTCATGTGTTAAAAATAGGAAACTTAAAAATTTTCACTTTTTTGAAGTAGTGTCAAAAAATCTCGAAACTGGGCAATGCTAACCAGCCTTGTCTGGTATCATTAGAAAGGCCTGGATGAGGTCTGTGATTTGTTTGAATTAGAATTTTGATTTAGGTTTTAAAATTGTTTTTATCGATTTTTGAATATTTATAACTTGACCCGATGTTAAAATGGCTTCAAATTTTAAATTTTCAAAAATTAATTAAAAAATTTTAGAATCCTAAATCAAAATTCTAATTCCAACAAATCACAGACCTCATCCAGGCTTTTCTAATGATACCAGACAAGGCTGGTTAGCATTGCCCAGTTTCGAGATTTTTTGACACTACTTCAAAAAAGTGAAACTTTTTTGTTTCCTATTTTTAACACATGAGACCTGAACTTTGAGGTGAAATTACGCAACAACCGTACGACTTACAACTTTAGTATTAAAAACTCGTTCTATTATACCGTTTGTACCATAAAATACGCAAAAATCAGCGATATCAGAGAAAGTCGAAAAAATTTGGACCCCCCCCCCTTAAGCTTGGTTCGATTATGCCTGGGTGGCTCAATCGGTAGAGTTGGCCTAGTCATCCAAAGGTTGTGGGTGCGATCCCCACCTTAGGCCCGAATTTTTCGTGTTGGAGGTGCTGTAGTGACATCCTTCTTTCTTTCGTTTATAGTCTTGTATTATTCTACAGCCATCGTACACCACCTGTCAGCTTGAGCTTGCCTCGAGGGGTGCATGTCTTTGGCAGGGCTATATGTCTATTCAAAAACGTGACACTACAGTTTGGGAACGAATTCAAACTTAAGCTTGGTTCGATTGTGTCTGGGTGGCTTGGTTCGATTGTCAACATACCGGAACGGGAGGTCAAATTTCACTGACCCTTGTGGAAGCAAATTTGGGTACCCCTTGTGAGAGCGATTTTTCTTAGGGGTACCTTTTAAAGCGATTTTTAAGCGATTTTCGCCATTTTTTAACAAAAAACTGCGATTTTTCGGCCAAAACGCGTTTTTTGGATGTTTTCTAGCAAAAAATAGTGATTTTAAGTGAAAAATTCCGGAAATTCCAAATTTTTGGAAATTTTAGTGGTAAAACCTATTTTTTGGGCAATTTTCTTACCCCCTGTGGCCAATTTTCTTACCCCTTGCGGGAGCAATTTCGCGATCCCTTGTGGACGACTTCGCCGAGGGGGGTAAAATCACCCCCCTTCCCCCCCCCCCTTGTCCACCTGTGTATCTCAATCGGTAGAGCGTTGGCCTAGACAGCCAAAGGTTGTGGGTTCGATCCCCACCTCAGGTCCAGATTTTTCGGGTCGGAGGTGCTGTAGTGACATCCTTCTTTCTTTCGTGTATTACAGTCTTGTATTATTCATTTGAGTACACGACTCGAACGGTTTTCAAATTTTAGTCATAGAAAGGTGAAAGACAGTAAATTCAACTATTGTATTCCGCAGGTGAACAACACGGATACCCAAATAATTTCTGCAGTGCCTGCATAAAATTGCAGTTATGCAATATAAATCGATAAATATATTAAGACATGATTGGTCTTGTGACTCATATTACTACAAAAAGCTCTGACTAGTGTTTTAGAACGGCCGGGTAGCTGGCAGACTGCTGTTGGCCGTCGGTCCGTTTCGCCGCTAGTCGGCCGTTGGCCGCGGCTATTTTGCAGTTTTCGCTGCTTTTAGACACAGAAAAGTATGCTTTGCAAGTTGGTGGTCGCCGGCCAACAACGGCCAACCGCTTATATTCTTAGAACTTAGAAGTTGTTCTGCATTTACCGTTATACTGTCACATTGAAAGAAAATAAAACAAGCAGAAGAATAGCAATAAAATCAACATTCAGCAAAATGCCAGTGATTCAAAGTCGAAACTCATAGCCGGAGTTGTATCGAAACTCATGGCTTGTGGATTTGTATCACTATGTTTATTCAACACACTCACATGTTACGGCACACAGTCAGGATAGTTCACAATAGTTTTTATAGAAATACTACTCGTTTATGCATTGCTCCTCCTCCATACCGCTTCAGCATAACACACTGCAAAGGGGATAGGTAGCAGTTTCGGAATCGCTTAGAGATACCTCGCTTGCCAAAGTCAATATTATCAACATCGTGCATTCCATAGGGACTGTATGTGTCCTGAAACATTTCATGTGTAAACTTGAAATTAAATGTTAACATTGAGGGCTTCCTGAGCAAAAAATAGTTGATATTGTGGATTCGAGTCCCACCCCCTGGGGTCCCAAATGTTACGGACTAACTAAGATCTATAAAAGTAGTGTCAGCCTTCGACCAATTTTGATAGCTTTAAACCATTTAGCACTGGGAGGGGGATAACGGGGAAGATTCAGCTTCCCCAGATTTTGGTGGATGGCATTTGTTGTAGCACCTTGTTCGTATGGAAAAAGGGAAAGGTTTTTGAACAAACATGCAAATTTCTAATTAGGGATTTATATAATAAGAAAATTGGTTTAAGCTTAAATTTGTTTTAAAAATTAAACGTCACTGAAAAATTAAAAATTTAACTTTAAATTGGTAAATATAAAATCAGTTTAAGCGGGAAGTTTCAGTCATATTCGGTAATTTTTCACAGATTCTAAGCATACATTAACACGGGGTCCGATTCTGGGGGGGTCTGCCCCGACCTCGGGGAGGGGTCTACCCCTGAAAAATTCCAAAATTTTAAGGGGGTCTGCCCCGAAATTAGCAAAAATTTCGAATTTTTAACGTTTTTGACCAAAAATTAGTAAAAAATGAGAATTTTTAGCGCTTTTTAAGAAATTTTTTGAAAAAATCGCTAAAATTTGCTAAAAAATTACCTATTTTTGGTAAAACTCGCTGAGGGGTCTACCCTTTTTTCCTTTTTGGACGAGAAGGTCTGCCCTTTTTTCCTTTTAGCTGAGGGGGTCTACCCGTTTTTTGTCGGTCTGGGGGGGGTCTGCACCCCCCCCCATTCCCCCCCCCACGTTATCCTATGATTCTAAGGAGGATATCAAACTGGAAACAAATGAAGCAAATGACATTGAGGGAAGCAGGCATAGGAAAGATTTATAAGCCTGATATGGGAGTTAATCTGATGGCCCTGTTGTGTAGCACTGGACTAGCACGTCTGTTCCGGGATCAGAAGAGCCGTTGTTGAAACCCCGCCTGAGCCAATTTTTTACTTTCGATTCTCGAATGAAAAGTTGAAGCTGCCTCTTCCGTTCTCTCTCCTAGGTCCTTGTTTCTTGGGTACAAGGGTGCCTGACGCCTCCCGTTCAGGCTTGTCCTCGGTTTCCTCTTGGTCCACCAGCCCTGGTACAAGCGCTACAACATGGGCCAGCCGGAAGTTTGACCTAATGGGATGTGCTAACTTATTTGCACAAGTTCATGTTTTGTATTTTATCAGCTTGAAATTAGTTATTTAATTAGTTTTGATTTTTATTTGCTTTTTAAGGTGGTGATTCCTTTTTGGCACATATTGTTGGTTGACGGCTCAAACCAAGATGAAATTTGATGAAACTTTTCAAAATAAGCTCATTTGGGGTTCTAACATCCTCCGCGCAATCCCACTTCAAAATTTCGAGATTTCCGTTCAGGACGGTTTTTGCTAATTTCTGACAATTAAGCAGCAGCTGCATAGTTACGATTATACTCAATTGAAAGATCTCGTTGCGCTTTACATTTTTGCTTTTGGAAGCAACTTTCTAGCTTTTCTCTATAGTGAGATATAACTGATTTTCTTATTTTGGCGTTGAAAACTTGTCATTTTTGCAGAAATCAAATAATCCGCCATTTCTTGAGCTACGCAAGCCGTAAAATTAAACTAAGGGTGTCAATTTGAAGGTCTCGTCGGGGCCGATTATTCATGACATTGTAATCTTCTAAATGCTATCCCTTACGCTGTCATAAAAAATGTAGTTTTTGCAAAAACATGACCAAATTTTTTCCAGCGATTGTGGACCATTTACTATGCAAGCTAGAGGGTTGTCACTTACTGGACGTGTTTTACACAAAAATACCCAGGGACCCTTTTTTAGTTGCCCCGATTGCTGCTTTCGAGCTAAAGCGGTCGCTTGCCAAAGTTGGGAAAAGTAGGCAAAATCCAGGTTGCGCAAACATTTTGGCTAATTTCTTCATAACGAAGAGTGATTTCATGATAATTAAAAAGGGTCCCCAGCTATTATTGATGTGGTGGCGCTAGGCAAGCTAGTCAGTGCCGGTAGGCAAACTAAAGTACCGCTAGGCAAACCGATGGTACCGGAAGGCAAACCCAAGGTGCCGGTAGGCAAACTCTAAAGTACCGCTAGGCAAACCCAGGGTGACGGTAGGCAAGCTAAGCTGAAAAGGGACAACTTTTAGTGATCAAGTTTAACAAATTTAAAATAATGTTCATTAAAGTGCAATTAACAATAACAGATATGTCGCCATCTAAACAAAATTGTCTCTGATGTATCGCCCCAGAGTGACTTGTTGCACAATTAAGTCACACATTACGGCACTTAAGGATCCTGAAGGATGAAAACTTTGCACGATTTTATCATCATGTTAACTTTTAATCCTTCAAAAAATAAATTAATTAAAAAAGTTTAAAAGCCTAAATTAAAATTCTAATTCCAAGATACCACAGTTCACCATTTAAGCATTATTTTAATGTAAAACTTGTCCAGATTCATAATTTTTGGCCCACAAAAATGGCCCAAAAATGGAACCCCCTTAAGTATATATATATATATATATAGCATTCAAAAATGAGTGAGAAGTGGAATTCTATCTTAGCGTAGATATTTGTTATGACCGAGTTTGGTGTTCCCGACATTAGAAAATCTCGTCTTGGATAGGGCTTGCCTACCGGCACTTTTGGTTTGCCTAGCGGTACTCATGGTTTGCCTAGCGGCACTCAGAGTTTGCCTAGCGGTACTTTCAGTTTGCCTAGCGCTACTAGTGGTTTGCCTAGCGGCGTGGTTTGCGTAGCGGGGAAAGGCCGAATTGAATGATGTAGCCGTTGCCTCTCGAAAAAATTTACTTTAGTCTGCAAAAAAACTGGAAAATTAAAGTACTTCAAAAATCCGGTAAAATAGTTTCCGAAATGTGAAGTAAGTTCCATTGCATTCATTAGAAAGAGAAAATGTAAAGCTCTATTTTAATCTAAAAATGGCTTCTTAACTCCAAGTAATGAATGAGTAATTAGGGTTCAAAGTTGATGTATCCAAAAGGAATCACCACCTTAAAGAACATACATACACTCATCCAAATCATGCAATCTTCACTGTCCCAAAATTACCATAGAGCTAAATTTGAATCTTAGTCATGTGTACTTCATAGTTCATGCTCCTCTCATCTAAATTATCACAAAAGAGAGAGAAACTTACGTAATCTTGAGATTTAGCACTGTTAACAGCTAAAAGGATAACTAATGCCACTAGCGACAACACATAACTTGAGTACGACAGATACACCATGCTAAGACCGGCTCCTTTTCAACAGTGGTATTCTTACAGTGACTCTGAGACAGACTCTTTTCGTCAGTTCACTACATTTAATCAAATTCTGATGGTATAGAAAATGGATTAGCAGGGCGGGGTTTGACTAAAACATTTTTAAGGAAACTTTACATTGCAGTCGTTTGGTGAGCGACTATAATAGTCCATATCTTTTCTTACTCAGTGATCGACGTGCCATAAAGTTTGTCATAGTGAGTTAACGAAGAGTCACAACTATTTTTGTTATGTACCCCCTCTGTTTTAAACAGAAGTACAGGATTTTGGATCATTCAAACTAATGAAATGTGAACCTAGGGGCCCACTGAGCCTAATTATGAAACCGTCAACGACAGAACTGTTGGCATCTCCCTAAAATCAAATTTTGAGGTTGTCCAAGTGTGTACGTAATCACATACATGGATAGCTCTACTAGGCTTATATAGTTGAAGAAAAGTCAAAAAGTATGATTTTTGTTAACCTAACATGCACTTTCAATAGCTACCAGCTTTTTTCGCTTAACACAGTACAAATCATGAATGACGCAGCGACGTGTAAACGTGAATCAACAACACTTCCTTCGAATCGAATGGAGCATCGCCAAAACCGATTGAGCTTAACCTAAAATTTGTGAGAGGAAAATGGAAAATACCAAGTCAAATGACTGTCAATACTTTGGAAAGTCTACTTTAGGAAGTGCTATTTTAAGACAAATGTTTTTAGAAACATTTAATGTTTCAAGCTAGCTGCATTACTAACGTAGGTATGGACGGAGTATTCTAAACAAACTCAATTTAGCAACTGTGTAACAAACAAGCCATCACAAATTTCTGCAGTTGTTGTCCGCCTATATTTGTACATTTGAAAATAATCCTAGTAACGGTGGCCTGATTGCTCGAATTGGACTCGACAATACTTAGAAACCGAATAATTCGGGTCCCCGGCGAGACTTAAACCACGGTCATTTTGTAGTGCTGTTTTACCCTTGTCGACGAACTTTGTAGTTTTAACTTTGTAAACAATTTTGAACGGTGAACTGTAATCGGTTTAGCAATTGTGACAAACTTTGGTTCATCAAATTTTGGGAACATCATTTAAAAACTGTATTTGTGATTTTAATCAAGTGTTTGCATAGTTGTTGTACCTTCTTTTCTTATCTTAAATCCAAAAATGTGTTTATAGGGAAACGGCTGACGTTACCTGATTTAACCAAAATACAACTCGTAATCACCGGAACCCGATGTTTAAGCAAACCGTAATCTTGTTTGTTTCCCCAGCGCAATTACTTTTATCAAAGCTTTAATTATGGGCTGAACTGCGGAATTGCCTTACCCAGAGTGTAAATAAACTGGTGCTTAAATAACTGTTTCAATCCAAAATACAACCATTTTCTTGTCTCAGCGCATTAACATCCGACAGTCTCCAACAACTCTCGTCATGAAATCTCTCATCGCTTTAGCCCTTTTGCCTGTTGCTTTTGCTTACAGTAAGACAGATGATATTCAAAATTAAGCTAATAACAAGAGTGCATAATTGCACTATATATAAGAAGAAGAGTAAGCCACTAGAGGGCTCCTCTTCTTGGCATTGCGTAACGGTGCTCCGACCACAATACGCGAATGTTCCCCCGTTTGGTGGGGGTGGGTAGCAGAAAAGAGGTCCCCTTTGGTGGGGGGGGGGTAGCCAACAGCCAATCAGATTGCACAGACCCCCTCCCCGTTTGGTGGGGGGTATAGCAGAGGATTACGGTAGTTTTTGTTTTATTTGAAAAAGGATCCCCCATTTGGTGGGGGGGGTATGCAAAAGGGGTCCCCGTTTAGTGGGGGGGGGGGTCGCCAACCGCCAATCAGTTTCAGCCAATTTCAGCCTGACTTCGCCCCCCCCCGAAACGGGGACCCCTTTTGCATACCCCTTCCACCAAACGGGGACCCCTTTTGCATTCCCCCCCCACCAAACGGGGAGGGGGTATGCTTGTCGACCCCCCCCCCCCACCAAACGGGGGAACATTCGCGTCGGAGCACCGTTACGCAATGCCAAGAAGAGAAGCCCTCTAGTGGCTTACTCTTCTTCTAATATATAGTGCAACTATGCACTCTTGCTAATACTTTAGCGTAGTTAACATAAATGTGTTTTAATTTATAAAATCTCATCTACAGTAAACCGCAATACAATACAGTGCTTTGCCATAACTGTTGCGGTGATTTTTGTTTAGTGAAATTCGCCTGCATGGACAGCAGAGGATGTGTCCAGTGTGACCCTTCAGTCGGCCAATGTCCACCAGATATTGGCCATTACGATACCATGGAGGACTGTTTGGCTCAGTCGGGGTGTAGTGGTGCTGGTTATGGTGGGGGTGGAGGTAAATAACGCTTTGTATTGGATTAATTATGCTACACTCAGCATTGTGCATCTCAGATTTGTACTCAACACAGGTGACTTAATTTTGTGTAATTATTGTGTCTCCTTGTTTGTACATTTTACTTGCAGGGTAATTTCAACTGTTGTAATTGATTTAGAACCCGGTGAGGGCTACATGGCCACTGAGAAGTATTACTGTGGTGAGACCAATAAAGAATGTAAGAAGTGCAATCCCTCCGCTGGAAACTGCCCAATGGATATTGGTCTCTACGATAGCGATTGGGAGTGTGGAAAGCAAACAGAGTGCCGCAGTAAGTACACTTTAACTTCTCTTTGTGCTGTACTCTAGTGTACTAATTCTGTATTCTTACAAACGATACTCGTGCAATACTTCTGATGCTAGTTTCAATATATAAATCCAATTAATTATCTAAAGAATACATAATAAAGTATATGTCCTGCTAATAATAAATACATATCAGAACTATTGCTACAAAAGAATTTTTTCTTATTCGTGATTCCTTTGATTGCAAATTTCAAAGTGTAGTTAAGACAGCGGTAATTAATCAACTGAACGATATATTTTTAATTTCAGATCTGGCTGATGAGCCAATTCCTTGTGAAACTGACGCTGATTGTTACCCTACTCGCGAACCCTATCATTGGTATCGTCTCAGCAAGGCTCGAAAACTCCAATACGGTATTATAAACGTCGCTGCATTATGTGAACTTTTGTTAATAATATTACGTAATAGCGTAAGTTTAGTTCAGCATAAAGTAGCAAAACAAAACAATGTAACTCCTTCATACGACGTTATCTAGAAATTAAAAAGAATGATTATACAAAAATTGTGCCAAAGGTAGTATTTTGGATATTCGAATTTTGATCTCAAATATTGCAAAATTAGTAATGCTAAATACTGGCACTGTCTTAACCAATCAACAGCTTGGGATTATCAGTTATGAGTTTGTTTTCCCCGTCTCGTAGTGTGTGGGGCAGTCGTTTCCTAGGGTTAACACCAATATTCTGAGATTAAGATATGAACTGGATCCTTATACGAACGAATAAAATATATGAAGAAGCGAAACTTGTCGACTGAAGTGCGTGTTAGGAATCCCATACACAGGTTTTTAAATTAATTCTTGATTAACCTTGTTGTCACTTTGTTGTGTTTTAGGTAACGACGGTTGCCGTTGCTGCCCTGAGACCAAAATGTGCAAGATCACAGGATATGTTGAAGGCAGCGAAGATCGTGTGCAATGTATCTTCTGCGGTGAAATGTGCATGAAAACGGAACCATTCTATGCTTACGTTTCCCGCCACGTTCAAACGCTATAAACTGAAAACTTCGCTGGCCACAAACTGTCATCATTGGTACCTCAACAATGAACATACCTAGTTCAAAGTTAACTAATGCCTAATGTTGTTTGTAGTAATGTCTAATAATTAAAGCTACCGCATTTCGTTCCATTCGTTCCTTATTCTGCGTCAGACTTAGAATCTGCACTTTGGGTAGATATGTAGAAAAAGTACCTTTTCGTATGTACTTCGAACTTAAAATACAGTGACAATTTGATATAACCAAAGGTGAATAAATTAGAGGTTATTATAGAGTTTTCGTAGTGTTTTTACCAAGCAGAAACAGTAAACTGTGCAAACTTTCCATGTTGGCAATTCACGAATTTATAGCTAAATTTGAAATTTTATTAGGATCTATTTCGAAGTCAAGCCCCTGCTGGGTATAATCGTAAATACCGCTACGCGTCAGCAGCGTATTAGCCAATCATTGCAGCTGGAAGTGAAGAAAGTTTGAAGGCAAATAAAGTGCATTTGTGACAATGCCTGTATTCACTGCGAAGATAATTATTAAATTCAGTTGTGTTAAATAAAATTCAGCCCATGGCATTGTACATAGTAGAGTTTGTTTTCGCATGAAAGAATGAATATTACAAAACTTCGCCAAATTTAGTGTCTGTCTAGTTTGTCTCCACCTTTCATCTACAGTTATTTTTTAGACATCTTACTTTGAACAGGAAAATTAGAAAAGCCAGTTAAGGCTTGCAATTGCGGCTACTTTCTGTGTAGATATTGCAATCGCTTGACTCCTGTAGTGCACCTAAGGGTACAACTTCATTAGTCAACAATATCTGCGTAATGGTAATGTCATAAATAGTACATAATGGGGAGAGACTAGTAGTACAGGACACGCTTTCGGTGCAGCTAATTTGGGAAACACCGATAAAATCTGTGCGCATAAATGGTCATTATTTAATCCGGTGCACAATGCTGATTAATAGTTAATGCATTAGAGTTTTGGCCAAAATTTGATGCGTATTAAATGGAATTACCAGTCCTCTCCAACCCTCTTGCCCTGATGTGGGTTTAGTGCAGTTTTATAGCATTTAGTAGATACTCACACACACGTCATAAAAATCATATTCACTCGGAACACGAAAAGGCATATTAAATACAACGAGTTCGTTATGTTATGCAGACACAAAGTAGGGTCGATGATGCATGGATTAGTTTCCGAGTGCTCTTGCACTTGCACTGCATTGGCAGGCAGGCACTCTCCTGCCCGCTGTCATCGAATAACCGGGTTCGCAAAGTTGCGAATAGTGTCTGTTATGGAAACCGGCCTCTGGTGTGTCAAAATTAGCTATTTTAATTGTAAGGTAAAACATTCTATAAAACCAAGTCCTCAGAGCACAAACTAACATGTGTAATGGAAAAGGCAAAATAAAACCTAAAAGGTACAGGGAAAAGCTTAACTTGTGGGAGATTATGATTCTTGATGGGATTGATCTAAGTTCCTAATGTACTGGTTGTGAGTGGCGTGCTTGTGGAATTTTGATGTGAACTGTGAAACGTCCAGGCATTGTATAAAGTAACTGTCCTGCAGTTACCAGTGTTGCCAGTCAGTGTGAAACACCCCAGAAAACTCATTATTAGGGACATAGGTTCTAGTGTAAATAGGAAGAATAAGGCATAAAATAGTATTACGCGCACGCAAGTGACACGAAAATGGAACAGAACCTCAGTGGAACGTAGTCTAAGGAAGCTTAGGTAGGCTATCAGCCATTAATGGAGGGGTCGTTACCCTTCCCGGGTCAGTAACAGGCCCTAATACGGTTTTCCGTATACTGGATGAGTCGTTACTCTTCCCAGGCCACGAATAAGGCCTCACATTATCAAGAAAACACTCAGAAACTGTTTAAAATAGCTGAAAATCATCAAGGAAAACAAGTCCGACGAAGGAAGTTGTTTAATAACCAGCAATGTAACAAGAAACTTCGAGTTTAAAACATTTTATGCAGTTAATCAGTGCGAATATTGGAAGATGGGTCAAAATAAGGCTATAATTCGCCCATTAGGGGCACGGAATAGTGTTACTTAGTGTTCATAGGTGTTAATTAGGCTTAATTTGCATTAGTTAGGTGATAATTAATTAATTAGTCAAATTTTTGGTCAAAATATAAGTTGGTTTTATCCGAAAGGCAATCCTCTGCTGATTCTAAAACTCCAAACCCGGTCACCTAACTCCCAATATTGCGAAAGTTATAGTTAAAAGAAGTTTTGTTTAAGTTACATTTTAATGTTGTGATATTGGCCTTGGGTGACCTTACAACAATGCGTAACTATGTGTGAGGTTACGCCCATTCATGTTCCCATTCACACCCCCAGAGCCTCTGCTGGCTCTCTTCCAGCAGAGACTTGCCTCGCAGAGAAGGATTTAAACACATACACATAGCGTGAAATTACGTTCGGAGGGGGCTTAACTCCCTCCCTAATAATTTAAAAGAAAAGAAAACAGTTAGTCTTAGGTAGTTAGGTACGTAGATTAATAATATTTAACTTTTATTTTCTGGAAAATTACGTAGCTAAGAGTATGCATATTTTTTACGCAACAATTGCCCTTCCGTTTCCTTTCCAGCTAGACTTAGAGTCTTGGCGAGGAAGGACAATTGTTGCTGGGATCAACGGGCGGCTTCCCTTGTCTACGGCCGAAAGGTCAAGTCTAAAAAGAAAGAAAGGGGCTTGGAGACAAGGGAAGGCCTAAAAATACTAAATATAAATTTTACTAAAATAACACGGCCAAATTGGCAATTATTATTTATTTTCTCATATTCGGCCCCGAGTGGCCTTTATTGTGTACAATGTGGTTTTTCAATTCTTTTAACTTCATTTTTAAAGCCAGAAATTTCCCCTTTGGTTACCTTTACGTGGTAACCAAAAAGTCTGCGAAGTTTCCCAAAATTCAGCTTGGGAAATAAATCAAAATTAGGGTCAGTTGGAGGGTAATAACTCCATTTTCTCGTTAATCTCCCCTCCAACGGACCAGCCGCGTGGCCAGCCCGAGTTGGGCACACGCTTTAAGATAGGGAGCTTCCAGAAATTTCTGGAAGCTCCAATAAAAGTCAAAGGAAGCCCGACTAAAAGCAAACACCAGTGAGCTGTCAGACTCCTGTCAGCTCACTGGAAAATTTCAAAATTCTCTCAGTGTTCGTCTGAGACTCGGCCGAGAGCGGTCGCTTGCTTCCCCCCATACTTAGCACGTCTTCCCGTTGTGCCAGCGTTTTGGCCGGGAATAAAAGACGTGCTTTCCCCGGTTAGGTACACGAGTTAGGGGCCCCTTCTGACCCGCACTGGTCAGAAGGGAAGAACTGAGCTTACACGACGAACACCGCACGATGAGGGCCAGATGAGCGCACTATGCTCGGCCAGGAACTGCACCTAGGAACGCATTTTAGGGATTTTTAAAAGGCCCCTTTTGGCCTAAAACTTTCACTTTTTGTGGCCTTCGGGCCTTGTTTAAAAATCATGGCTGTTAACCAAGCCACGGCCTGAATGGCCTTAATTTTTGTAGGGGCGTACGCCCAAAATATTTTGTGTGTATTGTTGTTTTCGGGGTTTTAATAAAGCTTGGGATTTTGAGTGGGGACCCACCCCTGAGTTGAGATAGGAGGTCCCTTGGTCATGACCTCATATTCAGAACTGAGCTAATTTAGGGATTGTTTTTCCTCACAGCCGGCAATTAGGAATTGCCGGCCATAATCGCAAAGTAGGCGCTATTGAAGCCAATCATATTGTCTGTAATTGTGTATTGTGATTGTAAACTGCAATGTTGTATGGTTCGGCTTATCCAAAAAATCAGTAGGCCTTAAAACGCGGAATCATTTGTTACTATTAATTATCAAGTTGTTTTAAAGGGAATGGCCGAATTCCCCGTGTTAATTTAATTAATTCAAAGCTGTCCTTAGCGGAAATGTCTGTGTGATTTGTTTTTAGTAATAATTGCCCAAGCAATTATTACTCGTTCCGCTCGCAATTCAAATAACCAAAGTTTCCAAAAATCCAACAAAATTTTCTTTTATCAAAGTTCCAAAGTTCACGGTAAATACTGGGGGGATGCAACTCAAACTTATGCCGGAATCAGGGCAAGAAAATATGCATACTACAAGTAGGTAGGTTTTGTTAAGGAATAGTTAGGATGTATTATGTCCGTATAATTAGGTGTGTCAATAGTGTAGTAAATTGCTGTGTGAATGAGACCCCCCAAATTTACGTAAGTGGCTGCCTGGGTAAACCCCTCATGGAGTGTGAGGTTCCAGAGCTAGCCTTCTTTTGTAAAGTGTGAATTAGCAATCAAAATTGTGTGAGTGCGAGAGCGAATGAGGGCATACCATGTAAACCCCCTTTGTCTGATAAGGGTATTGGGACTGCCAGAATGAATGAGTAAACTATTCAGATAGTAGGCAGGAAAGTGGGCCAAATTGAGTAGCAATTTGGACCCAAAATTAGGGTAACTTATAGTCTGTAATGTTTATCAGTTGGATGCATACATGTGCTTGGGGGGGGTTTGGGGGGGGGGTTTTTCACCCCCCAGACCTGAGCTCACCCCCCTCCCCAGGGGTCCCTCACCCCCCCCCCAGAATCCGGATTTTTCCGGTAAAAAAAAGGAAAAATCCGGTTTTTCGGCGGCCTGCGGCCGCCCTTCACCCCCCCCCAGAACTTCCCCTCCTGCACATGTCTGGTTGGATGTGTAATTGCTGTAAAAGTGCTAATTTTGGAGTGAAAGTTGTAGGAAATTTATATAAGAAATAAAGGTAATTTTGGCGATTTAGGCAGGTTTGGCAGCCTAGGGTCACGGGGACCCCCAATTAGGTCTGCCAGACCTGCTGGATTTCCGGTCATCCGTGTAGGTTGCCCTGCGATTAGGGGACGGCCGCATTCACGACAGTTTAAACTATTGCGAAATTAACCCAAAAGAAAACTTAGTTTTATATGATAGGCATCCGATTAGCGGACTAGTAGTTCATTGAGTACTAGGTAGGAAAATATCTGTAGTTCTGTTGTATTAATTAGCTGAAGTTCGTGATAATTAGGAAATAGTTGGGCTTAGTTAAGAGAGGGGTATCAATGGGTTTGGCTTAAAACTAGATTGGCTTCACGGTCGTTACCGTAATCATTTAACTCCCATGTAAGAGGCCAAAAGACGGGCCAAGCTAAAAGGAAAAGAAGTAGACCCGTGCTGAGGTTCGAACTAAGCCTCTGGATTAATAGATCCAGTGCTCATCCATTTGAGCTACACGGGTTATAATTAGAACAAGTTTAAGCCAGCCTATATAAGGAAGCAATTTAGCAACCCAGCGTGTGTGCATTTTAATTAATACATTAGATGTGCTAATTATGCATATGTAGGAGCAAACTTTAATTATGTTTTTCTCACTATTTACTTAACATTTTTTGGTGCTGTAAGCACAAAAAATGTTCAGTTTTTCAAGCTCTACAAGAATATGTAATTTTTACTCAAATTCGTTTTCATCAAAATTTTACTAATTTATATGCCAGTTTTGCACGAATGCAATTATGTGCTCGTGTGAAAGGGTGGTAGTTTGCGCGACTCCCACTCGGCTGGCTGCTGGGGTTGCCAGCACCGGATCGAATAGCGGTTCGGCACGTCCCCTGTTAGGGCACTAGGATAAGGGGTTGGTAGATTTAGAAGTAGACGTAGTTCGGTAGGTCGGTAGGTCGGTAAGTAGGGACTGCGTAGAATGGCTGCTGAGACAGTGAGTGAGTGAGTTTTTGCCTTTTTGCTTAAACCGACTAAAACTAATTACATGCAAAAACTCACCCACAGCCAGCCAGTAGGTTTTATTTTAAGTTTGCCATTTCAATCCCAAACCTGCAAATAAATAATTAATAAGGGTTTTACGTTAAAACACCAGGTAATCGAAAGCTAACATTAATATTACGTAGGTTTTGGTTAGTTAATATGCATAGGTAGGTAGGCATTAGTTAGGGCAATTATTGTAATTATTTAACAAATGACCATCTTCCAATATCAGAAACGCACCATAAAACGTCCAGTTTCGTACATACATTTGATATAATCTTTGGGTCACGGTAAATGATCCCATTTCTCGTGACAAACCATCAAAATCAGGCCAAACACAGGCCGAAAAACGTTAATAGTAGTCAGTATTATGGTTTGCTCTAAAGATTGTGCAAAATCTGATCAGAATCAACGCAATTTACACCCAAATGGCCCTAGAAGGCCGGTCTGTGCAAGGAAAGGACAAAAGCAAATGAGGTCTGAATATAGGTCGCAAACAGCACAGTTTTTGTACATTTCTCAAGAACATTTCGTATAATTACCAGTTCAGTTAGGCCCAGCCGGGCCCAAGGTGGAAAACTTGTGAATCAGTTTGTTCAAGCCGAAATTGCGGCACGCTTAGCTAAACTCTGATGATACAAGTTAACAGAGGCCAGGAAGGCCCAATTGGTGACAAGAAGTTATCAGAAACGGTTAATATTGTCAAATAGGCAATAACCAACGGTTTTTCAGTCAATTCTTCAAGTTACAAGTTCAAATGGGGCCCAAAATGCACATTTTGGACCTGGAAAGCAAAGGAACGAGTAATGGTTGCTGGGTTCGATTCCCGCACCATAATCTTGTACTAATGGGTTTTAACCCATTTGATTCAGGTGCGGAGACGAAGCTACGCTGCTCTATCCGAATCTGAACTGCCCGTGGATCGTAGTCTTGTGTCTCTAAGATAGTCATATTCAGTTGCTCAGTTATTGGACCGAAGAAGTCCGGATCAGTCAGTCAGTCAGTTAATCAGTCAGTCGGGATCAGTCAATTTTTGGAAGGTACATAGACGGCTTGTATTTTTTTCCCCTTAGTGCCACACCCCAGTTGCTTTCGCGATGAGGGGTAGTGCCATACCAAATTTTGTACTGGGTCCACGGTACAGCACTGAATAATTGCATATCGCAATTACCCGAGGCATAGGCAAGGCTACTGCCGGAGCAGAAGTGGCCACGCTGCTTTCACCGCATCGTGAACACCCGTTAGCTCCATTCAAAGGGGTTTCCCCCCTTGACTGGCCAACTCCTTGAAAATCTCGGATAGTTACAAATACAATTAGGGGGGATGTTTTGGCACGAGGTACCATTCCTATAATAATCAATTTCCTGTTATCGGCAGACAACAGAGCACTTTGAGTTGCGTGAATTCAGCTTGAAAGTTCCATATTGTTAAATTTGATTTAGGGATCCGTAGGATCCAAAATTTCATGTTTGCGGCCGATTGATGCAGATCCTGAAAGTCAGGCGCGTTAGCCTAAGGATCGGATCAGGACTACTCAAAAGTAAGTTCTGGTCAGAAAGCAGAAGATTCAACCACCATCCAGCGATCAAATCCAAGCAAGTGCTGACCCCTCTTGCTGATCAGCTGGAATCCAGTGCAACAAACGAACTCACGAAGAAGACCCCTACAAAGGTTGGCTGCAGGGAATCTCTGATTTTGGAACACCACCTTTCGGAGATCCGGTGCCTAAGTCTACTTTCCTAAGTGGACGTGCTGACCTTCCGTGTAATCAAGTGCAGAGCGGTTTCTGTCACTAGACCGGAGAGCAGAGCGTTTTCTGACTCCGGAGCCTAGCAACTTCATTACACGGTAAACAGACAGATTTGGAGCCCCCAGTGAGGATCACTCCTATCAATCAACCCCAGTGAGGATCACTCCTATCAATCAACCCCAGTGAGGACAATCAATCCTGAACAAAGACAAAGGAATTGGAAATAAGGTAAGTAATCCAGTGAGGATATCACGACCCAAAAGAAGAAGAATTAAGCTGAAACGAGGATCAATCCTGACCTTGACGAGAAGTCAACTTCGTCCCTATCAACTAGCAGCAGAAGAAGAAATGGACCAGCTTGAACAGCTCAATGGAAATGGGGATGGACCCCCGAACATTCCGCCGCCTGTGGCGCCCGGTTTTGGCCAGCCTGGCCACCAGCCTAACCCTATCATGCCGCAATGGAATCAATGGCCACACTTCAACAATGGAAACGTGGAAGATCTCTTGGGACAATTGCGCGATAGCATACAGAACCAAGCCATTGCCGCATCATACCGGGATATGCCCTGCTATTCAGGAAAGGATCACGAGAATTTCGACGATCACCTTGCTAACTACGAGAGATTCAGTCAGAGACTCAACTTAGACGAGTATCAGAAGGTGATGAATTTCTCCTCTACCCTTAGGGGTCGAGCGGCAGAAATCTACAAATGCATGCCCAGGGGAGCTATGCAGCAGGACGATTGGGAAGCCTCCGTGAGGTCCCTCAGGGAACACATGATTCCCCCGCTCACTGATATGCATGCGACTGCCAAACTGCTGAGTATTCGGCAGATGCCACACGAGTCTGTGGCGGATTATTCCTTGCGGCTGCAGAAATATGCCCGCATAGCCTGGGATGACCGAGGAGATCCAGAGTTTCTGGAAAACCTGAAACTGAAGACCTTCCTGATTGGACTCCGGAACGAGTTCAAGCCACATGTCCCGATGGACACGACAGAATATTCAGTGGCATTCACGAAGGCACGACAAGCAGAAGGCGTATATCCCGGGGAGGGAACGCCTGCCTTCTTAGAGGTGGACCCTGAAGCTGCGGTTCCGAGCACGAACCTGACAGGTCCAGCCTTGCTGAATACGATCACATCTTTGGTCCAGAGCACGGCCTTGTTGGCCAACGAGATAAAGGGAATCAAGATTGCCGGATCAGAGCAGTCCAGGCCTGCTCCGCAGCCTAAGAAGGGAAATGACAAAATCCCTTTTCCAAACGATTTCAGATGCTTCAACTGCGGACGAGCAGGACATTCGAAGCGCGAGTGCAGGTCCCCTGGAGGTGGTGCCTACCGGCCCAGAAATGACTATCCTGGACCTCCGCGCTCTAACTATGGATCCAACAACAATGGAAATGCCAACCAATTCCGCTCCAGCAACGGACCTCCCCGTTACCCGTCCAATGGGTACAGCGGAGACAGAAATCGGAACGGCGGTTATCCGCCTAGATCTGGACCTCAGAACCAGAATCAGCAGTACCCACAGCCGAGGCCTCAATGGAACAGGAATGATGGGCGGAATGCCGTGGAGGCAGTGAACGCCCCGTATGGATCACGATTTGCCGATGTTGGACAGCCTCGAGGTGGGCCTGCTCTGGTACAGACGATAGCTGCTGAGCCCGAGGGGAAGTCCGGGTACTTTCCCCCAGGGGCCACTCAACTGCCTACTCAGATCTTGCAGTTGGAACAGGAGATCAAGGATCTAGGAGGTCAGTACTTCGCTACTCCTCCCTACGTCAAGATGGAACAGCCGAAAGGTAAGACTGCCTACACGCTGAACACGGACCAGGAATCAGTGGATCCAGAGACCGAAAGATTGGATCGTGAGCTACATGCTCTGCCTATGTATCAGAAACCGATGTCTGTCACCTATCCGAAGACACATCGGCTGGAGGAGCCTCAGACCATAGAATATGGATACCCCTCTCACGTGAAGAGGAGGTTAGCTGTCGATTCAGGAGCTGCCCGTCCAAACACTGGAGGGAGCTCGGAGAGAGAAAGCTCCTGCTCATCTGAGAAATCGAGCACTGAATCCGCACGGCAGACCAGCCCAACGGCTGAAGAAGTGACGCCCACGGCTGAAAAAGCGACGGTTCCGACTGAACAGCAGCCGGAAGAACCAGGAAAGCTGCTCAGTGGCCCAAGTTGGAGGCCCTCAGTCCGGATACCTGATGGAAGACCGACGCAAGCCAGAGGACGTTCACTGGGACGTGGACGCGGGATGAGAAGAAGTCCCTGGAGTCACGATTTGACACAGTGCTATCCAGCTCCGCGTTTTCAGTCTGTACCGCCGCCAGATTCCTTGACTATTGGACTTGGCGAAGCCGTACGGGAATTCCGCGTACAACTCGGGTTGTCACCCGCTCCTCAATTAGAGGCTATTCTGGACCAGCAAAGGAAACTGGTCCCGCCATCTCAGGTAATGACGGTAGGATCCGACCAGCAGCCAAGGATTGCTGCAGATATGCCGTCCATCATGCAAAGCGCACAGAAGGTCCTTGCTCAGGGTAGCATGATAATGGACATGTTGCGCGCTCCCTTAGTGTCCGAAAAGGAGCTAATGGGTCAGACTAACCAGAAGAAAGAGATGATGAATGCCAACCCTGTGGAATCACAGAGAGAGGCCCAGCAAACGCCTCCTGTCATAGAAATGGGTCCAGTCATGAAGTTTGCCAGACGAGTCTTGGACCGACTGGGAGTCAAGGCCTCAGAAGAGGAACTGATCTGGGCACTGGACCCCAGCGTTTTCATGACCGAGGGCGATCCCTCATCTCCGCGTAAGATGGAATATCAAATCAGTGATCTCATCAAGTACCCTGAAAGGGGAAGATTCAAGATTATTGATCAAGAAGCGATTTATGAAATCACTCGGAGAATCCTGAAAAGGCTTGGAAAAACTGTGACTGATGAGCAGTTTTACTGCAGTCTGGACAGCGATGTCCTGGAAGCCCCAGAGAACTCGCCTCATGCGGGCAGGCTTGACCTGTGGGTCGAGAACCTTCTTAGCACGTCCATACCGTTGACGTGGCGGTTGATGGAATCCGACAAAGAAAACGCCGATTCCTTGGCTGAAGAAATGAAGGAATTGGGCCAACATGGAATCATGATACTGGGCTCGCCGGAAGGGAGTTCTGATGAGTCTGTCAGCTCTGACAGTTCAGAGGAACTGACGAGAATCTAGAACATGCAGTGAACAAGCTCCAATCTCGAGGAGTCCGCGTGAATGTGAACGCGGTTGAGCCAGTCACTATCAAGACCAAGAAGAACCGAGGAAGCAAAAAGAAACGCAAGAAGGTTATCAAGAAAATCAAGAAAGTGCTAGGGGAGGTACAGATTCCGAAATCTGACCTGTGTCCCCAGGATATCAAGTTTCTGCGGAAACTCCTGAAAGACGTCCGGACCAAAGAAAGGAAGCGTGCGCAAAAGGAAGAGCGACGCAAGTGGCAGATGAAGCAAGAAAGAGAAAGATGCTGGGAAGCCCAGCAGCGATTCTTACGGGCCAGAGCCCGAATGGAAGCTACGCATGTAGTGAGGCGAACGACGGACACGCCTCCTAGTCCCAAGCGGAAGGCTCCCGCCCCTGAGCATCAAATCGCTTTTAGATCCAGTTCTGTTCCTGCTATGGCGCGACTGCCGAAAGCAGAGGTGCAGGAAGTTACTCTCGCAAGCGGGGAAAAGAGAGAACGCACTACAAAGACAGAAGAAAAAGAAGTAAAAGGAATACGAGCCCTTCCTGTTCCGATATTGCTAATGTGGGCTGTATTCGGGCTAATAATAGCCATGCTAATACCGTGCGTTAACGGTCAAGGTGGAGACGATTATTTCACGCAGAGGGCTAAGGCCATGAACACTATGGTATCTACCAAGTGGGGATTAGCCCTATCACCGAAAGGCTTGATGGCGACCTATACCAAGACAGAATATGTGCCTATTCTGATTCATATGAAGATGCCTAAGCCACCGCATATAGCCAAAATGCGAGCCTGGCTCTCCTTCTGCTCACTCTGCGGAGGTGATTTCGCCTCAATTCCTGAGAAGTTGCAGCACCAGTGCAAGAAGTGCGACACTCCCCGCGATCAGACCATGAGCGGCTGCCCGCACGAACCACATTTGGATGGACTGGTCCGAAATGTGACAGAAGAATATCATGAGATGTATGGAGGAATCCTGAACACGAGATACTATTCTTCAGTAATGAAGATCATTTGCGATAAGAGTCCTATCTTGTGTAACAACTCAACACCGCAGTATCAGCATTATAACGAGTCTCTATACGCTGATCATGGTTATCAGCATGTGCAATCCAAGTTTCCGTTGCGCCGAGACAAACGGGCTATCGGAGCCATACTAGGAGTGGTTGGATTGGGATTGTCCATTTCCAATACAGTACATCTGGGAGCCATGAAGAACAAAGTCAATGCCCTCATCGAAGCTACACAGAAGTTGGACGAACAGGTAATTGCTCATCAGGAATCCCTCGAAAAGCTGGTGGAAGCGAATGAGAACGTTTACTCATTCATGCATTATTCATTACAAGAGCTCGTAGGGCTAATCAATTCAGCCAGATGCGAGGCTCTGACAATGAATACGCAAGTGCAGTATTCATTGATTGTGTCTAACTTCGAGCACTCTCTGAAACACAGTATAGACAGCGTCATGGCAGCCGGACTTGATGGGAGAATATCCCCAAGCCTTATCAACTTCAAGATTATCCGAGACATAGTGCACGGCCATGCCCAGTTGAATCAGTCAATTCTACGGGATGAGCCTAGCCTGATCTACAGATTTGGAAAGATCTATCCAGTCAGAATGGACATCCGGAAGTTGCTGTTTGGTTTCATCATGGAGATACCTACCCCTACCAGGGAAGATGTAGCGCCTGTCTACGAAGTCAGTAACGTTGGATATAATGATCCAACCAGCCATGCCCAGATGAAGGCACCAGTTCCGCGATATGTAAGGCATGAGGCGACGCATAAGAATTCCGAGTTTTCAGAGATCAAACTTTCGGAATGTCAAGCATCTCCTGGACTATGGGTTTGTGGACCTGACGCGTTAGTCGCCACCCCTCAGTCCGCGTGTCTCAGGGCTATTGTCTCGGCCGCGCCCATTGACGCCGCAAACTGCCGACAACAGATGATGGTCAAGGCCATGACCCCAGACACGGACTTTGCCTCTACGCCTGCCGGAGTGCTGATCAGGACAAGCCACCCAGAAATCATGGTAACTCAGACTCCGCAATTGCAGCATGTGTCACGAGGAGAAACTATTGCCGTACCTAGTCACGGGGTAGTATGGTTGGAGCACGGAACTTACAATCACATCATAATTAATGATCTGGTACTGACAAGTGCCATTGAAGTTGTGCAGTACTCGGCACCGTTGGTCACGTATCGAGTACCCTTCGAAGCTCCTAAGTTAGATATAGTACCTATTCAGTTCACGGACCTAGAGCGTGCTGAATATGAAAATCGGGCCGTCAAAAAGATTCTGAAGGAACATCATCGCACGGCGCCGCTACTAATTCATCCGCTCAACATGAATGTTTGGACCGGATTTCTGATTGTCCTGGTCCTGATAGTTGTGGGCGTCATAATTACCATCTGGTTCTCCCCTTGCCTTCGAGGAGTCAGAGAAAGTCTCGCCCAAAGGGGTCGAGAATCGTTTCTCGGGTTGGGGCTGCGGTTGAGTCGATTGGCCATGGGAAATCAAAGAACTATCGCCATAACGCCAACCTCTCCGCCTACTCGTTCCAGCCCTCCAGGACTCAGAAGTCGATCACCCCTGCTGGAACAACCAACGCGTCCGATGCGCCCTACGGCGGGTAACCGGTATGGCAGTGCACGCCCACATTCATACGCACATCCATCAGGCGGGCATCTGCGGTTTGAGGACCTCCTGATGGAGTCCATGTCGCCCTCACCCCCGCCTCCTGATGTGTCGCTTGCTGTCCGGCCTAGAAAACCGCTGCTTTCTGGACTAGAGGAACACCGGCAGGAGGAAGAACCATTCCACTTGCTTCGGCGATACGCGGACGAAGCAGATGAGCGTGAGAACCGAGCACGTGCTCCAAGTCCGGAAGCGAGAGGAGGAAACGCCCGAGTTGGCACTCCTCCGCCCTACGGAATGGACCGAGGAAGCCGCTCTAGAGACTCGTCCACTGGAAGAAGAGATCGAGTCTGGTGCCTAATGGAACCTCCTGAGTATCCCGTGGAGGATCTCCCTATTGGCAGTTCCACCCCGTGTATTGATGTATCCATCCAAGGAGTCATAATTGAAGCCGTGTTGGACACAGGAGCCAGTATCACAGTGATGTCAGAAAGTGTAGCGAGGAAACACAACTTCACTCTGGTGGAATTGGAATGCCCCCGAGAGAGTTCCTCGGCTACCGGACATCAGCTGAAAATCACTAAGAAGATTGATGCCATCATCACGTTTCCAGGATGTCCTAGCCACCCGCCCATTCCACACGCCATCTTCATCAACCCTAGCCTGCCGCCAGTCATTCTGTTGGGAACCGATGTGCTGGCGAAATTCAGTGGTTCCTTCGAGATATCCTTCGCCACAAAGGAACTGAAGATACGTCCCACGCCTCAGCCTGCCGCCTATGTAATGCCGTTGACAACGCCTTATCATCTATTCGAATCAATCTCGGGAACCTCCTCAGACAGGGGTGCTGGCCCCTCTATTCAGCCCCGACTTCCGCCATCTATCGGGAGCGAGAGAGCGCGAGGAGCCAGCCTACCCCCCTCGCGCCCTACGGAGCTGTCCCTTACGTCAGTAACCTGGACTCCAGTTAGACAGACGGAGTCAGAGACTGTGTGGCAATACTACCACCGGTTCTGTGATCAGGCCGCCGTCGTATACGGCGCTCGGGCAGACTCGGAATCAGTAAAACTTAGCCTGGGAAGAGATTTCCTGCTTGGGCTGCGAAGAGAGCTACGCCTTCAAATACCCTCCTCATCGGGTCATCTGGACGAGCTATATCTGTTGGCTCTTTCGGTTGAGGACGAGGTCCGGAAGGACGGCCGAATTCTTCCGCCCCCAGGGGAAGCTGATCCGCGAGGAGATCGAAGCACCCCCGCCTTGACCGGGGCCAATAGAGCCGCTACTAGGGCGCCTCTATCTGGTGTGGACTTCCGTGCTTGTAAAGAAATGTTAAGCACCATCGAGCAGAGGAAGGATGAGTCCGTAGATCACTTTTATCTACGGCTGCTCGGATTTGCTGGGGAAGTGTACCCTGAACGGCTAACCGACAAGGCCGTCGATGCCTACCTCAGCCTGCTCTTCATCGCCGGACTCAGGAGTGAGATACGTGACAGGACGATTATGTATCCTGATACGACGAGGGACCTATATCATCTGTACATATCCGCCTTAGCAGGAGAAAGGCATTTACCCGCGGAGGACCAACAAGCCGCACCTGCGGAGCCTCCTGCACAGCCACCGGCAGTCAGACCCCGTGTTCCAAGGACCGTCCCCCCCAGGTTTCGAGCAAACCCCAGCCACTGGGAGACTGCACGGGAAACGATCACCCCTCTTGGATCCGGAGGAGGATATCCTGACCAAGAGGACCTTTTCTTACCCCTGGATCATTTATCCCTACGCGCACGCTCGGACGCAATACGTGCAGCGCCGCCAGTCTGCGAGCGCAACCGCTATCAGCCAGGTGCCTCTCGGCCACAGGAGCCGGGAGAGCCTTCTTCCCGAAGGCGGCAGCACTAATTAATGTCACCTTTGTATAGCGGGGATGGGGGAGAACTCAATGCAAGTTCTCGCCCCGGGAACGAAAAGTTGAGGAGGAAAAGAAGTATCATTAGGTATTCATAACACGAGAATTTGTTTCTACGGATTTCGGTCTTAAAAGCAATACGGTGTGCAATCAAAAACGAGTATCTCTAAATTACTATATATATATATATATATATATATATATATATATATATACATTAAATATTAATTAAGCGTTTCGTTAGTAAGGTATCCTCAACTCCTCGTTCCCAATTTGATAACAAAGAAAATCACAAAAAAAGGGTATAAAATATTAAAAAAATGTATCATAAAGAAGAAAACGTTTTGTGTCAAAACTATAAACGGTAGTTTGTTAATTGAAAAGAAAGGGATTTCGAAGTTACGAAGAAATATTGGAAGTAGTTAGAATTGGGTGTACATAGCAAAGGAAAACCCGTTACGGATATACAAGGGAATTATGCATGTTATATTTAGCTAAGGTATTTGATTGTCTAGCAAGTGTATGTTAACAATTGTAAACCAGAGTTGCCAAGGGAGAGACACTCCCTCCGTTCCGCCCACCACGACCATATGTAAGATATAAGTGTTATAACTGTAATATGTTAATTATAAACGAACTGTTTATTTTAAGAATGTATTGTAAAACAGGTGAAGCTAGTTTTAAGGTGTCTATAACTAGTGTATAATATTATCTGTACTGTATCTTGTATTGTTAATGGAATCCCTAGATTATTGGCGGAGTATTCCCCTGGTCGATACCAGGTCACGTTCGCGCGCTAGCGAATGTCACGCATTTTGGTCGGTACCAGAAAGCACCAGTTTCCCAAATTGGGACAGAAATTGTCGTTGGTCGATACCACGCTGAGCGCAGATTTAACTCATAACTACCATAACACACCGTAGAAAAGAGGCTAGAAATGCCCCTGTTTCGCAGGTTTCGTGGTTGTTTATTCATTCAATTATTTCAGATGAACCAGCTCCAGATCCAGCAGAGTGCGATTGAGCAGCTGCGCAAGCTGTCTCTGTTTCAACTGCCCTATGTCCCGGCCGCCTCCGAGGACTTCCTCTATTTCCGAAGTGACTCCACGGAGTACACTTCCCTCTCCAACTTTGCTGCCCATCCGGGCAAAGATGTCAACAACCGGCCCATCATGATCAGGCATCTGAAGAAGGATGGCCTGACAGCGGAGCACCACTATTGTGCCACGCTGGCCAATTTGGCAGGTGCCTACAAAGGGGCCAAGGATCTCTACAGGAAGGAGACGGCCAAAGAAGTCAAGAAGGATGGCAAGAGGATAATCAAGCTGGAGCGCCTCTTGACCCATCCTCATTCCCACCAGGTCTTGAAGACGCTGGTTATGGGTGGAGTGCTCTTCTCGAAGTACTCCATCCCATATTTCCAAAAGGAGCTGATGGCCACCGGTAACCGTCGGCTTATGGAGGCCACCGAGGATGCCTTTTGGGGCATCAATGCTGAACATCTGGATATCCGATGCCGGGAGTTCAAAACGTCGGAAGAGGCTACCAAGCGATGGGTAGCCACGAATTCAGAAACGTCCCTGGCCACCAACATCCTGGGCCAGTCGCTCGAGTTCTTCCGGGCCTACTTCCAGAACCCGGAGGGGATGTATACCACGTCCCCTCGCGTGGTTATCATCGGCGGGGCCATCCTGCAGAACAATCAGGTGGTCGATACCATCAAGGAAATTGCGGGCTGCACAGACCCGATTCTGCTGCCCATCCACATGGCCACACCCGTCCGGTGTATGCGGGTGGCCGTGGCCATCACGTCGCCTCTGCTAACGAAGATCCTGGTTATCCCAGAAATCCGGGTGCAACCAGATGAGACGCCCGGCGTCGTCTATCAGCGCGAGGCCGAAAGGCTGAAGGAGTCGTTCGGCCAAAACCCGAAATATCAGGAGCCGTTCCCGATGGTGCGGGCGTTTCCCACCATCGTGTACGTGCATGATTGTGTGGACCCGACGGCCGAAATGAAGAAGGATCCAGCCTGGGCCTCTCTGATCTGGGGGTGCTACACCTTCAGACCAGATGGGACCCACTTCCGGCCCCAGGATCCAATTGCCATTCCCAACGGCCAGACGTACGTGCTGAACTACGATAACTATCAGCGAGTGGCCGCTGCGTTGAAAGCGCCTGACCTGCGGCGCCATAATTATCACGAGGCTCAGAAGAAACGGCCTCATGCCGACTCGCCGATTTTCCGGCCCCGGCATCCGTCATTGCCTGTTGCCGGACCGTCCGGCGCATCCGAATCTGCTGGCCCTAGCCGGCGTCAGAAGAACCGCCGGCCCTCCCGGCAAAATCGCCGCGCTGGAAGAAATGATCGCTCCGAAGGGCTAAGAAAGCCCTATGACCATCCGTCGCGCCAGCCGGCCCAACGCCACGGCCCCGTCGGCCGTCCCGCTTGGCAGCCTAACCCTGCCAACTCTACACGGAAGCCGGACCAGCGAACCGGCCCTGCGCCTCAGCAGAAGGAAGGCAACCACTGCCACTGTTGCCACTGTCCCAGGGCGTCTCTGCCCACGCCTGGGATGAAGAATCTGTCACTGGGACCGCCGCCAGAGAAGCGGCCCAGATCCAGCTACTCTCCGCCACGATTGTAACTGTATATAAATATGTTTGTATTGACAATATTGTTTGCTTATATATGTATAATTGTAAAATATATGTGTGCAGTGAAAGCCTGAAACAGGTCTATTTGAGTTGTTTTATTATGAAAAGGAAGCGATTTTCCGCCCAAAAATATGAGTTATGAATAGTTTCGTGTATACAAATTACCAATATTGGTTACTAATTGCACCTTCCCTTACTGCCACGGAAGTGTAGATCAAATGAGAATATTACGGAGTCGGTACTCTGTCGATACGAAGCATCAATGCTTCAGTGATTAAGACTAGCTACGGAGTCGATACTCTGTCTATATGCAGTCGCAACGCTTCAAGAAATGAGAATAGCTACTGAGTCGGTACTCTATAGCACACAATTAGCAGTCCTTGAGTCGGTACTCTAATGACGCTAACGCAAATTGATGGCAGAATCAACAGATGTGCGATGACTGGGATAATGAATGTCATGTCATCATTTCAGGAATCATAAAGATGTCGGACCAGCAAAACCTGGAATCCGCGCCCAGAAGCTACTCACCCTTGATGGAGGTAGCTAGCAATCCTGCCTTCAGGAATCCGATGACCCTGCCGGGACTTAGAGTCCCAATTCCTACCCTGGCCGGGCGGCCAATCCGTTCCCGTGCTCCAGTCCCCAACGTCCCCTTTGTGGGATTCCGGCCGTGTACGACGGCCCCCCAGGCTTCTAAGGTGGACGTGTGTCCACAATGTGGAGTCCCCTTCGCGGCTCCAGGTCAGCTAAAGGCATCCACCACATGCCCTGTTACTGTTCCCCATGCCGTGGGAAAGTATACCACCGTCACGGACCTCAATGAACACCCTCATCACACCCCAGCATTTTACAATGCTGGTCGTCTACTGGATCTGATATCGTCGAGCAAACCTTACCCCGCATCACTGATGCATCAGGGGTTCAAGGCTAAGTCCGATGAGGCGGGTTTACGCCTCCGTCTCACCGCCATCCAGTACAACAATTGCATCAAGGCCACCCCGGGGATGACACCCCACGATCAGGTTCAGTCCGCATTTCGCTATTTCTGGAAGCGACTCAACCTCACTAGATTCACGAAGGCTGACGAAGCCCTCTTCATCGTCGCTCTGGAACAGATGCGACAGGATATCATCCAGATTATCAACGACCCAAAATTCCGGGTGGAAGTTCCCCTGTTTCCGGAGCCACCCTTCGGGCCAGAGGCACCCTACCCCACCCTCCGCAACCCTGGAAACTCTCGCAGCGAAACTCCCTCCTCTCCTGCATCTTCCACCCCCCAGTCGGAAAACACACCCTTTTCAGTCGGGGAGGATCGGAGTGATGGGGAAGGAGAGGAAGATGAAGATGAGGAATTAGAGCCGGATGAAGAACCAACTCCAGCCACACCGAGGTTCCGCGAAATCCGTACCCGGGTCTACAACCCCCGGGTGCCCGCCAATGTCGATTCCATAGTGCATGCCAACGCGCCCGATTGGCTGAAGGAGTACGCGAATGTGATCGTCACCCATGTCGAAGAGGATCGCCTGCCCGCCAACCGTCAGCCGGCGGTCGGCGCGGAAATCTGTGTAGAAGGAGCTGTCCAGTCCTCATCTGAGGAGAGCGATTCGGATCTAGATCCGTTCCCTCCTGCGGACCTTCTGGAAGTTCCCCTGCTTCCAAGGGAGTGGAAGGACCACGTCCCTGCCTATGTCGAAAGGGAGCTGAAAGCGCTCCAAAGCTGTCTTGACCAGGAAATCATCCCGGTCGTAGAGTATTGGCGGCAGATTGGAGAATTGCGCATCCTCTGCCGACAGAAAGCCATTGCCTCCGTCAAACAGCAGCAGGCAGAGAACCTCTGCACCTGCCCGGAATGCCTCCCTCTGACTCCAGAGGAGAGGATGGAGAACTACCTGTGCCGTCTGTTGGATCTCCCCGAGCCCCACGATCACCCTGACATTCTAGAAGGCCCACCTCCCCATCGGTGCAATTAGTATGTATATTCTGTATAGCGCTACCTTATTGGAAAACTATAAAAAAGTTATATTGTCAGAAAATCAAAAAATGTGTGTGTCATATACAAAAAGAACAAAAAATAATTGCTTGTTATCATGTGTATTTTAACGTCTAGTTATTGCTCCGCCTTTACCGAGGTACCATGGCCTCTCAAGGTTCAGGTGGAGCAAGGGTTCTGCTTGATCAATTTTGTTCAAACAGGTTCTGTTTCAGTGAATAGTATTGTAGTAATTGTAGCTGTAAAGAATAATTAATGTGCACTGTTGTATAGGATGACTTGTTTTGTTATTTGATTGTTTGGTCGTGGTTTGGGAAAAGGTCAGCGATTTGACCTGGGACAGATAGGAAGAAGAATTAGCCAGCTTTGTACAGTCAGAGTAAGAGGTGTAGAGAGATGAGCAAGATAACTCAAAACGAGTATAATATGTAGCTGGTATTGCCCTGTTGACGGTTTGTTATGATTATTGTTGTGTATTACTTGTACTTGTATTGTGTCATTGCTAAGCGGCTAGTACGTAAGGTTTCTACATTGTGTATAGGCTTAGTAATTTGTAAATTCCGGTTGTTTGTTCTACTATGTTGTTTTTGTCCTGTTCGTTTATTACGCGGTCTTTGTTCGCTGTGCTGCTTGTGACAGTTTCCTAAACGTAGCACTTCTAGTTCACGAAAAGTTTAGAGATTGGGATTAGTAATTAGAAACGGAAAGGATAAGATCACGCCCTATGAATCGAATTGTTGTAATCTTGAGTGTACTTGTTTCTGTTATTTGTTGCGTTTGTAACCCTATCGGTCATTGAGGAAGGAGTTGAAAAACGGGAATTGATGATTTGAACGAGGCAGACATAGAATAGTAATGAATCAGGAATGACTTACAGTATCAGTATTTTTGTCATAAGGATTATATTGTCTGAAGAATATTATGGAACGGAACCATTAAACAGTAACTGGTATTTTCGACATTTTTGCTAAGGGACAAGGTACTCCGAAAAAGGTTACGGCGTTCACAGCGCGATTGGCAGAACGCCTGCGCTCACACCGCGATTGGTAGAGCGCCCACGTTCACACCGCGATTGGCAGAACGTTAATAACAAGGCCGCGATTGGCCTCTAATCATGTAGTGTAGAATTAGATCAAGAAAGGTTTAGTGATTAGTTCAGGCGAATTGAGGAGAAGTTAGATAGAGGTTTAGAAAGTTTTAGTAGTTCTGGGTAAAACAGGGTAATCCCGCAGGGACCCCGCCCAGTAGAAGAGTTGTAGTGATAGTCGCAGAAGAGCTTTAGTGTCTGGGTAAAACAGGGTAATCCCGCAGGGACCCGTGACCCTGTTTTATCTTCTCCCCCCTAGTTAAAAACCTAGCCCTTTTACTTGTGGAGGTTGTAATGGAAAAGGCAAAATAAAACCTAAAAGGTACAGGGAAAAGCTTAACTTGTGGGAGATTATGATTCTTGATGGGATTGATCTAAGTTCCTAATGTACTGGTTGTGAGTGGCGTGCTTGTGGAATTTTGATGTGAACTGTGAAACGTCCAGGCATTGTATAAAGTAACTGTCCTGCAGTTACAAGAGTTGCCAGTCAGTGTGAAACACCCCAGAAAACTCATTATTAGGGACATAGGTTCTAGTGTAAATAGGAAGAATAAGGCATAAAATAGTATTACGCGCACGCAAGTGACACGAAAATGGAACAGAACCTCAGTGGAACGTAGTCTAAGGAAGCTTAGGTAGGCTATCAGCCAGTAATGGAGGGGTCGTTACCCTTCCCGGGTCAGTAACAGGCCCTAATACGGTTTTCCGTATACTGGAGGAGTCGTTACTCTTCCCAGGCCACGAATAAGGCCTCACATTATCAAGAAAACACTCAGAAACTGTTTAAAATAGCTGAAAATCATCAAGGAAAACAAGTCCGACGAAGGAAGTTGTTTAATAACCAGCAATGTAACAAGAAACTTCGAGTTTAAAACATTTTATGCAGTTAATCAGTGCGAATATTGGAAGATGGGTCAAAATAAGGCTATAATTCGCCCATTAGGGGCACGGAATAGTGTTACTTAGTGTTCATAGGTGTTAATTAGGCTTAATTTGCATTAGTTAGGTGATAATTAGTTAATTAGTCAAATTTTTGGTCAAAATATAAGTTGGTTTTATCCGAAAGGCAATCCTCTGCTGATTCTAAAACTCCAAACCCGGTCACCTAACTCCCAATATTGCGAAAGTTATAGGTAAAAGAAGTTTTGTTTAAGTTACATTTTAATGTTGTGATATTGGCCTTGGGTGACCTTACAACAATGCGTAACTATGTGTGAGGTTACGCCCATTCATGTTCCCATTCACACCCCCAGAGCCTCTGCTGGCTCTCTTCCAGCAGAGACTTGCCTCGCAGAGAAGGATTTAAACACATACACATAGCGTGAAATTACGTTCGGAAGGGGCTTAACTCCCTCCCTAATAATTTAAAAGAAAAGAAAACAGTTAGTCTTAGGTAGTTAGGTACGTAGATTAATAATATTTAACTTTTATTTTCTGGAAAATTACGTAGCTAAGAGTATGCATATTTTTTACGCAACAATTGTCCTTCCGTTTCCTTTCCAGCTAGACTTAGAGTCTTGGCGAGGAAGGACAATTGTTGCTGGGATCAACGGGCGGCTTCCCTTGTCTACGGCCGAAAGGTCAAGTCTAAAAAGAAAGAAAGGGGCTTGGAGACAAGGGAAGGCCTAAAAATACTAAATATAAATTTTACTAAAATAACACGGCCAAATTGGCAATTATTATTTATTTTCTCATATTCGGCCCCGAGTGGCCTTTATTGTGTACAATGTGGTTTTTCAATTCTTTCAACTTCATTTTTAAAGCCAGAAATTTCCCCTTTGGTTACCTTTACGTGGTAACCAAAAAGTCTGCGAAGTTTCCCAAAATTCAGCTTGGGAAATAAATCAAAATTAGGGTCAGTTGGAGGGTAATAACTCCATTTTCTCGTTAATCTCCCCTCCAACGGACCAGCCGCGTGGCCAGCCCGAGTTGGGCACACGCTTTAAGATAGGGAGCTTCCAGAAATTTCTGGAAGCTCCAATAAAAGTCAAAGGAAGCCCGACTAAAAGCAAACACCAGTGAGCTGTCAGACTCCTGTCAGCTCACTGGAAAATTTCAAAATTCTCTCAGTGTTCGTCTGAGACTCGGCCGAGAGCGGTCGCTTGCTTCCCCCCATACTTAGCACGTCTTCCCGTTGTGCCAGCGTTTTGGCCGGGAATAAAAGACGTGCTTTCCCCGGTTAGGTACACGAGTTAGGGGCCCCTTCTGACCCGCACTGGTCAGAAGGGAAGAACTGAGCTTACACGACGAACACCGCACGATGAGGGCCAGATGAGCGCACTATGCTCGGCCAGGAACTGCACCTAGGAACGCATTTTAGGGATTTTTAAAAGGCCCCTTTTGGCTTAAAACTTTCACTTTTTGTGGCCTTCGGGCCTTGTTTAAAAATCATGGCTGTTAACCAAGCCACGGCCTGAATGGCCTTAATTTTTGTAGGGGCGTACGCCCAAAATATTTTGTGTGTATTGTTGTTTTCGGGGTTTTAATAAAGCTTGGGATTTTGAGTGGGGACCCACCCCTGAGTTGAGATAGGAGGTCCCTTGGTCATGACCTCATATTCAGAACTGAGCTAATTTAGGGATTGTTTTCCCCACAGCCGGCAATTAGGAATTGCCGGCCATAATCGCAAAGTAGGCGCTATTGAAGCCAATCATATTGTCTGTAATTGTGTATTGTGATTGTAAACTGCAATGTTGTATGGTTCGGCTTATCCAAAAAATCAGTAGGCCTTAAAACGCGGAATCATTTGTTACTATTAATTATCAAGTTGTTTTAAAGGGAATGGCCGAATTCCCCGTGTTAATTTAATTAATTCAAAGCTGTCCTTAGCGGAAATGTCTGTGTGATTTGTTGTTAGTAATAATTGCCCAAGCAATTATTACTCGTTCCGCTCGCAATTCAAATAACCAAAGTTTCCAAAAATCCAACAAAATTTTCTTTTATCAAAGTTCCAAAGTTCACGGTAAAATACTGGGGGGATGCAACTCAAACTTATGCCGGAATCAGGGCAAGAAAATATGCATACTACAAGTAGGTAGGTTTTGTTAAGGAATAGTTAGGATGTATTATGTCCGTATAATTAGGTGTGTCAATAGTGTAGTAAATTGCTGAGTGAATGAGACCCCCAAATTTACGTAAGTGGCTGCCTGGGTAAACCCCTCATGGAGTGTGAGGTTCCAGAGCTAGCCTTCTTTTGTAAAGTGTGAATTAGCAATCAAAATTGTGTGAGTGCGAGAGTGAATGAGGGCATACCATGTAAACCCCCTTTGTCTGATAAGGGTATTGGGACTGCCAGAATGAATGAGTAAACTATTCAGATAGTAGGCAGGAAAGTGGGCCAAATTGAGTAGCAATTTGGACCCAAAATTAGGGTAACTTATAGTCTGTAATGTTTATCAGTTGGATGTGTAGTTGCTGTAAAAGTGCTAATTTTGGAGTGAAAGTTGTAGGAAATTTATATAAGAAATAAAGGTAATTTTGGCGATTTAGGCAGGTTTGGCAGCCTAGGGTCACGGGGACCCCCAATTAGGTCTGCCAGACCTGCTGGATTTCCGGTCATCCGTGTAGGTTGCCCTGCGATTAGGGGACGGCCGCATTCACGACAGTTTAAACTATTGCGAAATTAACCCAAAAGAAAACTTAGTTTTATATGATAGGCATCCGATTAGCGGACTAGTAGTTCATTGAGTACTAGGTAGGAAAATATCTGTAGTTCTGTTGTATTAATTAGCTGAAGTTCGTGATAATTAGGAAATAGTTGGGCTTAGTTAAGAGAGGGGTATCAATGGGTTTGGCTTAAAACTAGATTGGCTTCACGGTCGTTACCGTAATCATTTAACTCCCATGTAAGAGGCCAAAAGACGGGCCAAGCTAAAAGGAAAAGAAGTAGACCCGTGCTGAGGTTCGAACTCAGGACCTCTGGATTAATAGATCCAGTGCTCATCCATTTGAGCTACACGGGTTATAATTAGAACAAGTTTAAGCCAGCCTATATAAGGAAGCAATTTAGCAACCCAGCGTGTGTGCATTTTAATTAATGCATTAGATGTGCTAATTATGCATATGTAGGAGCAAACTTTAATTATGTTTTTCTCACTATTTACTTAACATTTTTTGGTGCTGTAAGCACAAAAAATGTTCAGTTTTTCAAGCTCTACAAGAATATGTAATTTTTACTCAAATTCGTTTTCATCAAAATTTTACTAATTTATATGCCAGTTTTGCACGAATGCAATTATGTGCTCGTGTGAAAGGGTGGTAGTTTGCGCGACTCCCACTCGGCTGGCTGCTGGGGTTGCCAGCACCGGATCGAATAGCGGTTCGGCACGTCCCCCGTTAGGGCACTAGGATAAGGGGTTGGTAGATTTAGAAGTAGACATAGTTCGGTAGGTCGGTAGGTCGGTAAGTAGGGACTGCGTAGAATGGCTGCTGAGACAGTGAGTGAGTGAGTTTTTGCCTTTTTGCTTAAACCGACTAAAACTAATTACATGCAAAAACTCACCCACAGTCAGCCAGTAGGTTTTATTTTAAGTTTGCCATTTCAATCCCAAACCTGCAAATAAATAATTAATAAGGGTTTTACGTTAAAACACCAGGTAATCGAAAGCTAACATTAATATTACGTAGGTTTTGGTTAGTTAATATGAATAGGTAGGTAGGCATTAGTTAGGACAATTATTGTAATTATTTAACAAATGACCATCTTCCAATATCAGAAACGCACCATAAAACGTCCAGTTTCGTACATACATTTGATATAATCTTTGGGTCACGGGAAATGAACCCATTTCCCGTGACAAACCATCAAAATCAGGCCAAACACAGGCCGAAAAACGTTAATAGTAGTCAGTATTATGGTTTGCTCTAAAGATTGTGCAAAATCTGATCAGAATCAACGCAATTTACACCCAAATGGCCCTAGAAGGCCGGTCTGTGCAAGGAAAGGACAAAAGCAAATGAGGTCTGAATATAGGTCGCAAACAGCACAGTTTTTGTACATTTCTCAAGAACATTTCGTATAATTACCAGTTCAGTTAGGCCCAGCCGGGCCCAAGGTGGAAAACTTGTGAATCAGTTTGTTCAAGCCGAAATTGCGGCAAGCTTAGCTAAACTCTGATGATACAAGTTAACAGAGGCCAGGAAGGCCCAATTGGTGACAAGAAGTTATCAGAAACGGTTAATATTGTCAAATAGGCAATAACCAACGGTTTTTCAGTCAATTCTTCAAGTTACAAGTTCAAATGGGGCCCAAAATGCACATTTTGGACCTGGAAAGCAAAGGAACGAGTAATGGTTGCTGGGTTCGATTCCCGCACCATAATCTTGTACTAATGGGTTTTAACCCATTTGATTCAGGTGCGGAGACGAAGCTACGCTGCTCTATCCGAATCTGAACTGCCCGTGGATCGTAGTCTTGTGTCTCTAAGATAGTCATATTCAGTTGCTCAGTTATTGGACCGAAGAAGTCCGGATCAGTCAGTCAGTTAGTTAATTAGTCAGTCGGGATCAGTCAATTTTTGGAAGGTACATAGACGGCTTGTATTGCCGAGTAGCGGATTAAGACAGAGACAGCGAGCGTAGCACCGCCTGATCAAAGTGGGAGGTTAAACCAGAAACTGCAAAGCCAAAAGCGTAACTCTTGAAAGAAGGTCTAAAATTCTATTCCCTTGTTTTTACCACATCATGTCATCAACCGTTTTCGTCATCAGTTTTAAGTCGGGAGGCGTTTCTCCCGTGTCTCTGGCCTAAGCGCCACCCATCCTCAGTGAAGAAGAAGAAGCCGTAGATTCTTTGAACTGTGTAGTTGTTTAATTTTCGTTAATTAGGAATAAGTAAGGCAGAACCAGGTGACTCCCCATTTTCTCTATTTCCTCAAAAAGCCAGTTCCGTACAGTAACCCTGTCTAGGTGTTGGAGCGGACCTTCGGGAAAGCAGTGTCCAACGATTCGGGGACTCACCCATAGACCGACCCCAGGCTTATATAAGCTAATAATTGTTTGTTTGTAGTTTGCTGAATTGTAGTTTAATAATCCGTGTGTAAGGACGTATTAAGAGTCGCACAGCACAAGCATATAGGCGCACGAGAAAGCATATAGGTACTTGGTTAGTCGAGAGTTGGAGACAGTGTAATAATTAGGTAGTAAAGACAGAGTAGTTTGAGAGAAGGAAGAAGAAGAAGTACCACTGAACCTTGTCCCTAACCTAAAACCTATAACTTGGGTAATATTATCCTAAATCAGGATAATATTACAACTAACCTAAAGCGGGTAACTGGCAACTCTGGTACAGTAAATTGTATACTGTACTGAATTGTAATCGTATCTGTTTTGCACAGTTTGTAACGACCCCTGTTAGTAACGCATTTTGTATTGTAACCTGTAATCTTGCCAAAGCGTGTACCCATAATACTTGTAATCAGTTTAATAAATAGTTGGTGTGTCAGACCTAGAGTCTCAGAGTTTAACAGAGAGGCGCGATTGTCTCTGAAAGTCAGGCGCGTTAGCCTAAGGATTGGATCAGGACTACTCAAAGGTAAGTTCTGGTCAGAAAGCAGAAGATTCAACCACCATCCAGCGATCAAATCCAAGCAAGTGCTGACCCCTCTTGCTGATCAGCTGGAATCCAGTGCAACAAACGAACTCACGAAGAAGACCCCTACAAAGGTTGGCTGCAGGGAATCTCTGATTTTGGAACACCACCTTTCGGAGATCCGGTGCCCAAGTCTACTTCCCTAAGTGGACGTGCTGACCTTCCGTGTAAACAAGTGCAGAGCGGTTTCTGTCACTAGACCGGAGAGCAGAGCGTTTCCTGACTTCGGAGCCTAGCAACTTCATTACACATGGCTGATCTGGTAATTGTAACGTCAAGATCACTTAACATGGCCAGTGTTTGTGGGGTTAGTTGACAAAGAGTTGCAGGGAGGAGCGATCAGCAGGGTTTGCAGTCTGTGTTGGATTAGGGTAGATGAGGTGGCGCAGGCCTTCATCTTCTCCCTGCATCGAGGACAGGTGAGGGGTGACGTGGCGCAGGCCTTCTTCTTCTCCCTGCATCGAGGACAGGTGAGGGGTGACTTCCGTTCCTATCCGGTGACGATATGCATTCTCTCTATCTGCTGTCTCCCATCCAACGGACAGTGCATTTTCGTGGTAGAGAGCAACCCCAGTAGCTCATGGCGCGACCAGGTAACCCGGCCAGTACCAACTGGTTTCCCCCATAGGCTCTCTGGTCCAGCTATAAGCTGGTGGGTAATGCCCTTGTCCCCCAAACCACGGAGGAACCCCAAAGTTTTAGTGCTCTTCTGTATTAGATCATGAATTTCTCAGAACCTTTAGCTAGCCCTATGGCATAAATTCCAATTCTGTCATTCGTAACAAATTATAACTTCAACACACTATTCTGGTAAGTTTTTCTTTATTGCCCACTTTTTCACAACTGGACAAGAAAACTTGTTTATAAATCTTTCTGATCATGAACTTTTAAAATCTCTTTACAATTTTCTGTTAAACAGTTCCCGTTTTATTTCTTCCACTTAGATTTGTCATTTTTACGTTCTTGTTAGGTGCTTTGAAAAAGATTTTAATAGGTTATATAATATCTAATATATAATATATAATTTGAAATTCAAATAATTAATTTAATTGAATTTATAATTAATATAATATACAATTATATATAGTTTGGCTTTTGTAAATTTTGTGGGGAAGAATTTATTTAATAACACTTTTTATACTTGATTAGTCTTTAAGTGGTAACAAACAAGGCAGGTTGCAGGCAGTTTGCGGAAGGAAAGGGGAAAGGTAAGTTCTCAATGAACTTTGACGTGGCTGTTCCCTGGAAGAGGAAGTGCATATTGGACTGAAAAGAACTGAAATGCACCGCCGTTGCCGTGGTGTCTCGTGTCACGTAACCTGCGTAGAGACTGTTTCCTTCCATTTTTGACTTAATAATTTGAAATTCTTTCAAGATGACATTTATAATTCTCAGTCTAAGAGATTTAACGAAATATCAATAAGCCATAATATAACCAAGAATAAATATTCTTAATTTTCAAAATTTCCATCAAGAACAGCTTCTAGTTTATAGTTCTAGTTGCACATTGTTCAGATTGCTCTTTGCCAGGCTTGTAGCTGTTAAATTGACTCAATTGTTTTGATTCTGGTATTGCATACCGTTTCAGTTTGTCATAAATGTGTTCATGGTGAAACATTGGTTAATTTACCATTTCTTCCTTACTGCTGTTTACACCAAGATTGCACAGAAGCCTGGGTTATTGTTAATTTCTACAGGTTTGGCCCTACTTGAGATTGTTACTATTGCAGTTATCGGTAGTTTATTTGTCGAATTATGAAATCGCTTGATAACTTGTTTTTTAATCAGAAATTTCTGTGCCCACAAGGTCACTCATGATATTATCGAACAAATTCAGTCACTAGCTAAACTAAAAATTATTTCAGTCCTTCCACTTCAGATTAGCCAATTATGTGGACGCAAGAAAGTAGGCAGCTTTCAGTTTGATTAAGGGAACATTGACGTGAGCACTTTGACATTACATATTGTGTTTTGATAAAATGGCCGATTTGTGAACAGTTTGTTTTCATTATCTTTGTTGACTTCAGTGCAGTCAAGGTTTTTGTTTTAAAAACACGTTCAAGAGATTTTGAAAGATATTAATTGTTTTAATCAGTGTTCCAATTAAAAGGTCGTCCTTGTAATTTGAAATTCTACTGAATTTTTGGTTGGTACTTGTTGATTGCTTACGAAACAATGTCTCAAAGCACTACTCGTGAAATGGTGCATAAATTTGCACATAAGAATCTGTCAACATGATTATTAATTTACGAATGGTTTGGGATCTTTTCAGGAAAACCCACCCCACGCCCAGATATCGCTAAACGTGAGCGAAATTTTGTATGGGCATGTTTCTGACCACGTTGACTGGTTGACTTCAAACATTGCAAAATTTTCAATTTCGCGAAATTCGATTTTTTTCGATTCCTAAAGGGAACAGAAAAAGTTTTGCTCTAGATTTCGCTGAAAAGTTCATACAAGTGTAGCTGGGTAGCACAAAACTAATACGATGTTCGTTTTTGATAAAGCTTCTCTATAGTTCAGTATAGCCAAAGCTGAAAGCTTAAGATGTAAGCATATTCTGACCAAATAAGAAACGGAATAGAAAAACAGACTTTGAATTCGTGTTTATGCGGAACAAACACGAAAACCTCTATATACACCTTTCAGCAAAATCGAAGACAAAACTATTTTGGTTCCCCTTCCCCCCTCCCCCCTCCTTGGGAATTAAAAAAATCAACTTTTGCGAAATCGAACACTTTTGTGATGGTCGAGTCGAAATCTCAAAACTTAGCGTGGTACATACCCATACCGAATTTCAGATAATTTGGTCAAAGTTTGCATAATCTGGGCCAAGGGTGGGTTTTTCTGAAAAGATCCAGCATTTGTAGTTTAAATTGCTTTGATGTATGCGTCGTCAAAGTGTGCCAAAGACTCCGAAAAGGTACTATCAACAGTTCCTAATTGAAACCACAAAAGTTCAATTGAAACGTACAGAAAGCATTAGTTAAGTTAATAGAACGTAATACTTCAAAAGCTGATGGCTGACCCCATTCTCCAAACTCCTGTTGACCCTACACACTCTCGTAACTGTATGGAGTCGTGTTTTGATGACCGTAAGCGTCCCACGCCCGCAATTTGTATGACTGCGGCCGCTCGCAGCAATCCATACCAGCAACGCTCGCACACAATATTATGCCCCACAATGACAACAGTCCTGTTTGAACATTGCGGAGAACGGATCCTACGTACTGCTAGAATAAGAAAAAATTAAATCCTTGTACAGCACGACTGCTCAAGCATTATTTCGTGTAGTTCAAAAATACAATTGAATTGTTTGAAAATTTTTAATTTCGATTCCATTATTGAAATTTAATAAAATTGAAATTTCGGTATAGCCATATCTTAAAATGGATTTCGGCTCAATTTCACAAGCATAAGTCTGAGCTTCACATATAAAGTATATATGTACATAAATTGTAACTGCTTTAAGAGCAGGAGAAATAAGATATTTGATATTATATAGATATTATATTTTATCGTAATCTCTTGTTCAATATGATATTCCTTGTTGCGTTATTCTGTCACATAATAATGCATTGTGGTGTGGCAATACAATGCTACTATTAACAGACAGAGATAACATGCAAAATCGATTTTCTTAATTAGTTTTGAGAATAGAGTCCTAAAACGGAGCACCTGTGTTCTAATTAATTGGGAGAGTTTGTCCTAGGCACTGTAGATAAACACATATATGTTTGATTATCTTCGGGATAAATATACTCAATTTGTGTGTCAAGATAAATAGCGAACGAATACTTGTAATAATTATTGTACAGGTAATGCCAGCCAAAGTTTAGCGATAGCACTCCAGACAGTTATATCTGTCTGTATCTGTAACATTATAGCTTCGAAATCACACTAAATTGCGCTAATATATATTGCGAATTTTGCCGTGGTAACGCAGACATTTTTTTAGATGAGTTCGCTATAGCAATCTATTGTAATTTTAGGAAGAGATGCCCTCCAGGGGAAGAGTAACGAAGATTAACAAAATCTTTGAAGATGAATCTTGTTTGGTAGAATTTTGTGAAGAAACCAGCTTAGCAGGATTCAAGTACCTGTTGCCTCAGTATGGACCTTGGATTCGCAGGTATACAGTGACAAATTATTGTGGTTGTTCATTCATAAATTACGCCAATCTAAGAATTCTACAACTGACAGTCAGTTCTATTCGTGTACTAAGGTTAACTTAGCATTCGGGAACAATTTATAAAAAAATTTTGCAACATTTTTATCGTAAAGTGTTTTACTCATCAACATGACGAATAATAAGACTCTTCCGGTAACTAGATATCTTGTAGTCTCTCTGCGAAATTGGTCCTTTCGCGAAATTGGTCTTTTTGCGAAAAGGCAAACAAGTTCAAAGTGCCCGGTCACCAGAAATTAGTTTAAACTATGCTCATTTCTACTACCAGCCCGGTCTTTTCGCGAAAAAATCAACGGTGTTGGGCTTTTTGCGAAATAAGTCAAATTATAACATTATTTATGAATTCATTCATTTATTATCACCAAAACCAGGAAAATAAAAATTAACTGTTTGCTAGTACAGATCAGACCCCATAAATTTGCATCATGAATCAGCTTTCATTAATAGTGTTATAATTTCATTTATTTCACAAAAAGCCCAACAAACTTAGCTAATTCGCGAAAAGACCGGGCAGGTAGGCAGAAATGAGCACAGTTTAAACTAATTTCTCAATGTGACCGGGCACTTCGCGAAAAGACCGATATTGTTGAAATACATACAACAGTTTACGGAATCCGACAGAGGAGAGATTTTATTAAAACGTGGCGCAGCAGACGAAACGAAAAACATTTCTGAGAATTTTTTGAAATCCTGGTTACAACTTGGTAAGAAGAAAGTCACTTCCAAATGTAAGCAGGGACATTTGGCATATTCGATTCAAAAAGATGCGAAAAGTTCCGGAGTTAAAAACTTCGTTGGATGGAAAGTTATCGATGACCATCAAATTGAATAGTTCACGGACTTTAACTGTACAAACATTTTGCAGTAATGTTTTAGAAGTCTACGTCCGCAAAACGAATAAACGAACACCATTATGTATTAACTCTTTCACACAAGGGAAAATAAAACTTGCAATTGTCATAATCAATATTTTGTTGATCAATCAATATCTGTTGATATTAATATTTTGCAAATGTAAGCGACCAATCAATATACAAATTTACGTTGCTATTCAGTAACTACTTATTTTTCGTGGTCTACTCCCTCTATAAATCTACCTCGCAGCAAAAAACTGGATAGTCTGCGCTGCGCTTGCGTCTCACTTTCAGCGCGCAAGCGAATTTGTTTGACTTAAGGGTCACGGAAAATTGTTCAAATGAGCGGGTCGGTCGATTGTACGACTAGGATTGTCTCAGCTTATAATCCATAGAGTATCCCTAGTGTATTATTGGCTGCTCCACATAATTTATTATTAAATCTCTATTAATGCTCTATTATAGTGCATTTTCACGCAATGACAGTTGCAACGCATGCGTACGCATAAGGTAATATTTATCTTTCAGGATCGTTTGGCTTGCAGTGCTGCTCCTTTTTCTTGGAATAACATTCTATCAACTGTACAAACAGTTGCTAGCTTATATAGATTCTCCCCTTCAAATCAATGTTGAGAAAACTTATCCCATATCTCTTACTTTTCCAGTGATTACCATATGCAACACGATGCCATTCAGGTAATCATTGGTTAATTTGCATAATTTGAATGAATGAAATTAATTGCAACTTAAATGTTAACTGACAGGATTTAAAGCTATGTTTTAGATAGAGACATGCGTACCCCTTTGACCGACGAGCAAAGTCGGGCCATGCCGATTTGGGTTGCGGGCCGAAATTGACGGGCCGACTGCCCTGTTAGTTTTTTTAACGATATTTTACCAGAAAATAACTAGAATTTTTGCTTCAAATTTTGTTGTCCTTTGCTGGTGTTTTCCTTTTGTGTGTCCCGTTCATAGCATATTCGAGAGCAAAACAAGGTCTAGCCTTCTTCCCTAGCAGCACATGCATGCTATTCTAATAGCCCCGTCAACAAGTGTATCGAAACACCTAAAGAACTCTACTAATTTAATCTCAAACACTATTTGTCTATAGCTGGAAAGTTAACAATTAACACTTAACAATCCAGTCGGAACGAGCAATAGGATTATAACATAAACAGGAAACAATATTTATAATTATGATTTAGTTTTTAAATTTTAAAGAGTCTCCAAAGTTCGACCCAAGAGTTCCATGCACCTGGCGATAAGTGATATCTACAAAACGCCAGTATTAAATGCCACCGCAGCAGAGGTCCACAGAAAAACTTTGGAAAATATTACAAATGTTCGTCAGTATTTGGAAGATGTGGCACATTACGGCAGTGATATGATTGTGAGGTATTATTTAGATTAACTGTATATATTTAATATATCATTCCTGCTAACATAAACTAATACATATATATTTCAAGTTAAATCGATGCCATAATCTGCCACTCATCATCACAGTAATCAATAACCATATTCTGGAGATCAATAATGCTTGAATAACCTTCATTTTTCAAAATTGTTTATGAAATTTCTGTAGTATAATCGTTTCAAGTAGTAAAATAATACTTGAACTAGCTAAAAGGAATCTATATATCTGTGTGTGATCTATATATGTGTGATCTATATATCTGTGTAGATCTGTGTGTGCTTTTTACTTCAGCTGTATATGGCAGCGAAACGAAAAATGCAGCGCTTCTGATTTTGTGCCTGTGGTTACCGAGTCTGGTATTTGTTACTCCTTCAATAAGGAACAGCAACCAAGGGTAGTGGAACATCCAGGTAAGTTCAAAGCATCATCAAAGTTTCATCATCTTATAGCTCTTTTCTAATACCTTCACTTTTGTAGGTACGGTTTTTGTCGGATTAGAGCGAGTCTAAACGGTTGGGTCTCACAATTTTGCCTGTTTCCTGTCCTGTCTAGAGTGAAGAGTCAACTAGCATAAGCTTGACACTGATCGGGTGCCGAAAGAGTTTAACAACATTTTCTTAAGGTCCTGTTATCGCATAATTAATTTAATCCTACATATTCAATTCTTTATGAAAATGGACGAAACTTGCTGATGCATAAAGCTCTTTCTAACTCCAAAGATTGCGAAAGTTATATCTCAAAAATCACTGCACAAAAGGATACCACCGCTTAAAGTGGAGAAGACTTCATAATGCAGATAGATACTGCCTGACGCAAGAAACAAACAATACAAAAGCCAACAGTGAGCCAACTCTTAATATCGTAAGAGTTTGTTAAACGTTACAAAGGATCCAACGGTGTAATGATTCTAAACTCTTTCTCCTCCGTGCTCTTTCTAGTAAGCAGCAGTAGCATCAAAATATGCAGAAAATTAAAATAAAAGAAGTTGAATATGGTGGTGATCCATACGCCCTACTCCATGTAGGAGGTTCTTCTATTAACACTTTTGGATACATCAAATTTGCACCTTATTACCAGTTCTTAAGAAAACATCTTTATCAAGCTGTAGCATTTTTTAATTCAATACTACAATACCAATTTAATTTTGGTTTTTCTAAAAGTTTTTAACAGATTTTTGAAGAAGTTCATTTTTCAGATTTTTCGCAGGCTGAAGTAATTTTTTCGAGAGACATCGGTTATAGCATTCGATACCTCCATCAAATAGCTGGGGACCCTTAGCTCTTATCAAATCGCTCTTCATTGTAGAGAAATTAGCTAAAATATATGCACAATCTGGATTTTGCCTATTTTCTCCAACCTGGCGTAGGATACTGGAGTGTCTCATTGAATAAAGTACTGTATCGGACTAGTAACTGATTGCAGATAGGTGCTCGGACTGTGTGATGCCTAGGCCCTAGAGAAATGGTGAGCGAATCTAGAGAATATTCCGCCAGAGCAAGATCTGATAACAGCTTTGACGAGTGACGACTCTCCAATTAGACCTAATAAAAAAGCAAAACCACTTACGACTTTACTTTTCGACTTACAAATATCAACTTCGACAACTCAAAATCCAAACTACAAATCAGTACAGCTATACAAAAATTCTACGAGAGGCGTGAACTAAGGACGGACTCACGAAGAGCCCAAATGGGAACCACCCGTGAAACCCCCAAAGGTTTCAACCCGACCAAAGCCCCGACCTACTCCGTTGACGAACTATACACTGGCGAAATTCGAGTTTACTCCTCCTTTTATACTTGTCAAGCTAGTGCCGTAGCTAGTCCGAATAGTAATTTCAAAATTATTTGCCATTGAGTAATTTCATAAAACTAAACGCGCTACTGTGCTCCAAACGTGAAGACAGTGACAACTTCATTTCACTGCTGCACAGTTGTTGTTGTTGTTGTTGTGATTTCCGGGCTCGTCAGCCTAGAAGGCTATATGAGGCACATCAACCATCCAAAGTCCAGCACACGTCTTCGTAGTTCGCAAGCCAGCAGCATATCATTCAGAAAAGCCGGAATAGGCAAATGAGGAAGAGGCAAACAACCACTCGGTAGCATAATTTAAGCACTTGGACGGCATCAGTGTAATTCGACATGGCTACGCCATGCCCCCGGGAACAGAGCCCATTTGCGCCGTTGACCAGACGGATGCCAGGGGACACCTGTGGGACCTGCTGCACAGTCAACAATATCAATGCCTCCATGAGTAAAATCCCACACTGGGCAAGCGACCATTTTAGATGGAAAGCAGCTATGGGGGCAACCAAAAAGGGTTCTCTGGGTATTTTTGTGAAGAATACATCGCTAAATCACAACCCTCTGGCTTGAATATAAAATGCTCCACAATCGCTGGAATGAATTTGGTCATGTTTACATTTTACAACTATTACAACAATTTTTTAAAACTACATTTTTATGATAGCAGTCTACAGGTTAGCTGTTGAAATACTATCATGCCTCGGATAATTGGCATTAAAGAAACCTTCAAATCGACATCTTATATAGAGAATACAAAAGTGTAGCAAACCTTTTTAGTTGCCTTTGTTATATTGGTCGCTTTCCAAGGTTCGGGAAAAGGCAAAATCCAGGTTGCGCATATATTTTAGCAATATAGTCCGAACTATGCAGGTGCTGTGTTGAAGAATGTACATAGTCTAACAAAGATCTAAAAAACATTAGGTTTTGTTGATCCTTGATCCACTACGATATGTGTTCTACGCTTCATTGCGGCTGTTTAGTAAACTAGCTGCTCTTACGGCTAATGTGCTATGTGTTTTCAATAACATTAACCAACATGCTGCCCAGCCCAACTGGTAGAAATTGGTAAAAACTGCCCTGAATGGAATTGTTGCCTTTTTGCAGCGGGGTAACGCGGAAGTTGTTTGAATGGATACTATATGACCTTATTTTGGAAAGTTTAGTCAAAGCTCATCTTGATTTGGGCCAACCAACCAACAATGAACTCACAAGGAATCAGCACCGAAGATAAGACATAACAAAAAATGAAATGATCTTGGATATTTTTCAATGCTACGACTTGCGAACTTGGAACTTATTTCAGGAATTACCTGAGCTTGCACACTACATCGTTTCGAATGTATGTTACTACTTTATTTTCATTGACCAAAGACAGCCTTCAAACATGCAATTTGCCGGTTTTAGGTGAAAGCCATGGTCTAGAGCTGATACTGAATGTAGCCACTTACGAGCAAATGGCAGGACCGTATACGACTTACGGAATTACAGTAAGCGTCAGCAGTCGAATTACATGAGAATTACAGAGATCAAAGGCATTGCGCAACATGGGAAACGGCGAGGTATCATTGACAAAGAAAGTTCGTTAGACGCTAGGTACGACCAAGAGTCCATAATTTATTCCTTTATATGGGGACATCTTTTGCCTACCCCCTCCCCCATCAAACGGGGACCTCTCATTGCTACCCCCTCACCGAACGGGGACCTCTCTTTGCTACCCCCCCCCACCAAATGGGGACCCATTTTCGAATAGAACAAAAACTACCGTAATCCTCTGCTCTACCACCCCCCCCCCCCCCACCAAACGGGGAGAGGTTTCTGCAATTTGATTGACTGTTGACTACCCCCCCCCGAACCCATAATATAAACACCATAAATGCGATTTTCTATTGTATTGGATTTGTATGGCTGGTTGTTTTAACGAGGTTTAGCAAATTCATAATGCTTCTAAATTTTATTTTTCGTTTCAGGTATCGTTCAACGACCAGAATCAAGCAGTGTCAACAGAGGGTGCCATTAGCACTCTCATTGGGGCAAGCACAAAGATTGGGCTAAAGAAAAAAGAAGTAAGTTACTTTTTGGAATTTAATTCTGAGTGCTTCATACATTCAAGATTGGGTTCTCTGGAATCGAACTGCAAAGGTTGAGGACAGATTGCCATGCCCTGTCGCCACTAAATTTTAGGATTACCTGATTTCAGATAATTAGTTATCATAGTTATCAGCCTAGTTTGAATTTGTTGAGATCACATCTTACACTGCATGATGCTACCTCACTAACTTACTATGAAAGCTGTGTATTAAGGTGGTTGTTTCCTTTAATGTACAAAATTTGACCGTATCGGGTTCAATTCTTTATGAAAGTGGATGAAACCTTCAAATATGTTATGTCGGTGCTCTTTCGCGTTCTGGGACCACTTCCGTATTTTTAAGGGAAAAGGAAATTTTTTATTTTTGCCATTATTCTTTCAGTAGGTAATCGATACACCGGATTGGTTGTTATGGCTGAAAAGAGAACAAACTGCCTAATTTTCCTTTTTCAGAAATTATAATTACAGATCCAAATGTTTACGATTGCACATTCAATTTCAAATCCAAGTTTAAGGCTAACTATGACAATTTACCACAATTGTTTCTAAACAAAATAGCCACTTCAGTATGCTTACTCTTGTCCGTTATATTTAGGGTTTCTCTGGCCTTGGGTAAGATTGCATTTGACTGAAAAGTAACTAAAGTTACTCCAATCTTTAAAACAAGCAAAAAGCTTTGTGCAAAATGAGCCTGCCTGCCTGCCTGCCTGCCTGCCTGCCTGCCTGCCTGCCTGCCTGCCTGCTATTTACCGTAAATATAGTCCTGCTGCGAGCACAAAATCACTATTTTGGCATGTGTATCTTTGCATACAGCCGTTCCTCAGTACCGAATGCTGCCTGGTCACAGCAAAACTAATACCCGTCAGAACTTAAGTTTACATTGTCTTCCCGGTGTTTGAAGACTTAAGGCAATTTATTATGTGTTAATAATGCGTCTAGACTTTTTATTCAAAGTTTGACTTTAAGCGACAATTGTACGATAATTCAGGTCTTAATCAAAAGAATTTCACTGCGGAATTTGAGTTAAACTCCTCTACCACAACTCAATCATATTACTTCACTTCTAAACAGTTTGAGAACTGTTCCACTATGTAAACGAGAACTGTTCCAGAAATATTATTAACAGTAATAAGAGTCCCATAATTTTGGAATTGAATTGAATTTTAATTGCAGTCCATGTGTTCAGAGTTGGATTTAGATGGTTAGATTTATAAATTTTTCAAGGAGTGATCATTTTCATCATCGTTGTTAGAACCGACCGTGTATTTAAAGAACGTGAGCAGATTACAAGTCCCAAATTTTACTGCCAATGTAGCTGCCAAGTTTTGTTCCATTTGCACTATTGTGGAGGGACATTTTCCTTGGTTTTTGTCCAATTGCGAGATAACTCAAAGCAGAGTTGCGAAATTTTGTGCCACTGCACACTAGATGATTTTCTGAAGCATAAAGACCTGTTGGCCCAAATCCAAAAAATGTTCCTCGGCCCGCAGGTCCTCCATATCCTGGCGCAAAAATAACTTTTGGCCAATGCTACAGTTTTGAGAAATTGAAGTCGAAATCGAGCATTTTTGTGTATATATATTTAGCCATTATTTCAGAAACGCTTTGCTATGTTTTGCCAATCTTGCTCTTTTCGTAAGCTCATGTAAATGTACAAATTATGAGCTTGAAAACGGTGTATGAACTCTTTCAAACTGCCAAAATGGAAAAGGTATAGAGTTTCAAAAAAAATCGCCACAAAAGCACTGCAAAAAAGGATACCACCACTTTAAGCATGTCGTTTCCTTGCTGTTAATTCCAAACTCAAACTTTCAAAAAGCTCTAGGCTCAGACTTAGTTTGGTGACGAACATGTTTGGGGGAGGGTTGCCCAAGCAGGCTAAGACTATATGGATCTGAGCCTGCTTGACCGATCCCCCAAAGGGAGACTCTTTTCGAAAATAAGCTGAAGCTGCCGTAATCCCTTGTTACACCCCGCAAAGCGTAGGTGGTCATCTACACTCCGTTTCCCTGTTGCCAACCTCTCCCACCTGAACAGGGGAATGCGAACACAGAACGGGGACACAGAACCCTCCTCCAAACGAGAAAACATTTGTATGCAGTAGGCAGAGCACCGCAATGTACTGAAGAAAAACCCTCTAGTTGCTTACTCTTCTTAATAAAATTGTAAATATGCACACTTGTCCATTCTCTTAATAACAAGAGTGTAACGGCTTCGGCGGCCATGCCTTTCTTTCTAGTTCCTCGTCTTGTACCTCTCGCAGTCCCCAGGACTTCTTCGCAACGAGGTTGGTTTAATTGCTTCCAGGGGCATACAAAACTATTTTCAGACTGAGTTCTACGAAGGAGAAACTTGTGACTCGAGAGCTCTAAAGTTAACAACAAGCTATACAAGAGCGTCTTGCATATTGGAGAAAAGAATTGATATAATCATGGCTCGATGCAAATGTGTCCCGTACCTGGTTCCAAACAACACAATCGGTGTTGGTAGGTGACTTTTAATTAATGATCGTTTAGCTGCTATACCGTAATTATGTGTGTATATGTTTCCTTAGAATATCCCGACTTCTAAAAGTTGTAGATATGCGCAAGCCCGGAGGACATTGGCATACATAGTATATATTGTTCGTCATTGCGATAACTGTCCTTGCAAGGCAAAGATAAACAAACAAAAGCTGGCTTACGGTAGCCCGCCATGCAGAACTCGCGAATTAAATTGAATGATGGCATTTAACCGTATTTGTTTTAATTGTTGTTTTTCCTCTTGTTTATGTTTGTTCTCTGTAATGTATAGATATGAGAGCCTGTAATCTCTACGATCACTTTCGATGTGTGCAGCCGTTATTAGGTAAGCTTGTGATTTGGTAAGATTTGTGATTTTGTTCGCATGCATTTTAACTGATTTTAAATAACATTAAGAATTTGATCGTCAGGTCACCTAACATTAACAAAGGTCAATAAGTGTTGACAATACAGCTCTCTGAAACATCTATCACCTTGAAAATAATTGTCCACATGTTACGACCAATCAGTTAAAAATTATACTTTTGTCGAGTAATTGTTCCTGAACCAACCATGTAGTCGTCAAAATGAACAAATGTGAAGCATGTAACTCGTCTTTCTTGATAATCAGGAGCTAAGCTATAATCCAACATCCAACTACGGTAACGCGTAGAGATATGGCGTTAAGAAATTGTCCTGGCCGGGCCCGGTCCCACACCTCATCAACTTTCCGGGCCGGGCTCGGCCCAGCCCAAGGTCCGCAGAACCGAGTCTGGCTCGGCCCGGGGCCCCAGTCAAGGCCCCAGGCCGGTCGGTCCGAGTCAAGTCCGAAGCTCGAGGCCCCCCGGATCCAATTCAAGGTCCTTGGCCCTACAGGCCCAAGCCCGAGTCAAAGCCCACGGCCCGAGAGGCTCACATTCGATATATGTATTTAGTTTCATATGCGTCTATGTTGAAGTCTTTGGCCGAAATGGTCGTGAATGCCTGAGAGGTCCGAAAGGCTGTGGCCGGGTCTCCCAGACCTTGTGGGTCTCGGGTCCGGGCCGGGCCTTGTCTTGTCCTAGGAAAAGGAGGCCCGCCCGATTCAAGACCCGAACACATCTCCAAGTGACCGGAACCAGGAAATCATTTCGAGAGATATATATATATATATATATATATATATATATATATATATATATATATATATATATATATATATATATATATATATATATATATATATATATATATATATATATATATATATATATATATATGTAGATAGCTTTAATGTTTCAATGAATGCCCTAATAACTATTCTTCATCTGAATATGCTAGTCTGCCGACAAAGTGAATGCTGAAAAAGGGGGAAGAGGCTGGAAGCCAACATAATGAGAGGAGCAAAGTGTTCACAAAATTCTGATAATGAGTGATAATTTTTTACAAATTGCACCACAGAGACAGCTTAGAAAATCCAGCAAGTCACGGAAAGTCGAATCACTTGAGCTACGTTTTGGTCCATGCTATTCATGTTGTTTTCCAAGACAGATTCATGACTACAATTGTTATACTTTAGATAGAGCAGGTTCTGTGAATGATTCAGTCTGTCCAAAGGAATGCAACACTTACGAATTCGAAGCGTACGTGTCTCAAGCTGTCACTGCGTGGGAGAGGGCTCAAGCATTGCTAACCACTGGAGTATTCTCCAAAAAATCCCGCGAACAAATGTTCGAAAAGGTACATCTTAACAGCAGAGTCGTCAGTTTTATTCCAGCTTCTTGTCTGCTGTTTGGAAGAGCATTTTGAACTGAGCAAAAGAAGTGATATGCATGTCCATTAGACGGCGGCCTAGAAAATGAAAGAAATTTTGAGCTGTGTTTAAGCACGTATTTCATTTAAATGAATTCAGAGTCGGTAGTAAATCCTCAAAAACAGTGTCATTCCTTTCCTACAAAGGTTAGGAATTACAGTGCCACACATTGATTTTATGTATTCCGCTGCCGAGGAATACATAAAATTAGACACTTAATTAATTCAAAGTTAACTTTATCTTACCATGCAGCAGTGGTATTTCTCAGTGGTAAGCTTGGTTTTACGATTTCGGCTTATTCAAGTATCGCATTTTAGGTTAAAGTTGCCGAAGACATCTCAAAACGGTACCGGCCCGATCAGAACATAACAGTTTCAAGTTTTTTCGAGACTCTGCGAAATGCGTCCTTCAATGTTACAAGATTAATGAATCAAATTAACAATATATCTTGCTCAATCAGTTTGCCAACATCAGCAGCAAGTGTTGTCAGTTTGGCTGAAAAGGTTGATGAGTTTGAACAAAATGTAAGTTGACCTAGCCGCAGTTGTCTCGTGTATCTGATCAAAAATGATACATGGCTATGTTAATACTTTTGTAACTTTTGCTTTTGCTTGTTAAAATAAAACTGGTTTAAAATGTAGTTTACAATATTTTACATCAAGTGATTGAAATTGAAATTTTTATAGATGTTAAAAGATGATGAGGAAACGATAGGTGCATTTATTGAAATTCGTGAAGCAATGGATTCCATGAATAAGTCGTTGTACCAACTCCACGATGTGTTCAATTTGCCAAACTACACAAAGTACTGGCCTTCAGAGAGATTTGTCAATGAGTCCAGTTTGGATGATCTTGAGCTTCCATCAAGACTATTTGCGATTGCTGATGGAACCCTGTATTTGAGCAATTTAGCCACTTTGTTGACTGCCACTGCTAAAATGCGGGTAATATATGTGTTTAAGATGTCACCGTTTTTTTGAACAATTGATTTTAGAGGTTCAAATCAACAGATATTGTATCTCATCGCGTTAAACATTAGCTGCAATTAAACCAGGTTCGCAACAAAGACGTCAAGAATCCTGCATTTACAAATTCATACACTTTTTGATTGATGAATTTTATTTACTGTGGTTGCAACTTTTTAATTTCACAACAATTTTAGGAAGCAGCGAAACTTGTTCGTTCGTCGGCTCGCTCGATGATAAGCCTGGTGGATGGAACTCCACTTCTACGGGAAAATTTAACTGAGTTGGTGGTGGATGCGTTCAGAAGGATCGGAAATGCTAGTGCTGATGTTAAGTCCAATGGAAGCTGCATGGGGATTAGCGTTGGAGAATTTCGTGTTAGTGAGAACCTTACACTGCCTGTTAGTATTTTGGACTTTACGCTATGCTTCCTGCACTCTTTAAGTAGTCCCAGTCTGCAAACGACGCTTAGTCAGGATTTTGCCGAAATAGTCAATGTTGTGGATGAATTAACGATTGATAGTGAATATCAAGCGAAAGTTTGCAATCAGATATTGTGCGAAAATATTCTTTCTTATGATGGTGATAATTGCACCTTTACTGACCAGGAACTACATTCAACGGCAACGAACATAGTGAATACATTTACCGATGCAGTGGAAAGATGCAACGCCGAGTTCGAGCAGGGTCAAAGCGACCTACTTGAATTTGTTGCATTCGTTAGAGCCAACTTATCAAACGAATACGATAATGCTTTCTCATTGGCAACCAATTATCGAGAAGAAATTACACTGCTAAGTGAAAGGTTTGAGTCAGACATATGGCCGTTTCAGTATCACATGGATTATTTACTGGCAAATTTAACTGCCTATAAAGATCTTGGAATAGATTACGAGTCGTTCGCAATAAATATGACTACAGACCACAAAGCATTTCTGGATACTTTTATGGTAACTTTCAGTTTTACATCATATGACGTTAATTTGGACTTAGAAAAAAAGAAAAAATTAGAGTTGATTAACTACGTAGGATTGTATTTGGCAGCAACAAAGTAAAATACGATTGCGACCCCCCCTCCCTCAAATGGGAGAACATATGTGTATTGCAGTTGGAGTACCGTTACGCATGTTAAGAAGAGACGCCCACCGGTTGCTACTCTTCTGATAAATAATACAATTATGAAGTCTGATTATGTCTTTAACGTGTGACTTAGAAAATTATACAAAGTGAGAGTTGTTGTTATAGTTCAAATATAACGAGGCCACACAGAGTTTAGAGCAGCTAGAAGACTTGCTTATGGACATCGAAAACCATACAGACGCATTGCTTTCCATGGTTGACGTTTATTCCTTAAACGAGTCAGAAGCAGATGCTGGTCTCTTTTATGTTATTTCAAAATTGGTTCTTTGGGGTTCAAATGGTACAATTGACAGGATGTATGAGGTATGTGGATAGCCTCTCCTTTTTGATATTAACATTGTTTTAACACGTGTTTATATTAACATGTTTTATATTAACATTGGAGTCCAGGTTTTTCTTTCTTCCTGCTATTTTCTGTGCCCTAATGCATGATAACTAATAAATTCAGGTGCTGCAATGTAAGGAGACATTGCTAAATGTCACTCAGGAATACCGCCAAAAACTTCCGACAGCAGCCACTGCTTATCAATCTGCGTTGGAGGATCTGATTTTAGATAGCGAAAACTACTTGAAAAAGCTGGAAATAAATGATGATTTCTTCGAGTATGCCA
>JASAND010016701.1:0-22513 GCA_030248195.1 Trissonchulus latispiculum
CAACATGTAATGAAACCTGATTTACTGATGCAGCAGCTTAAAGCTATAACAATTCAGGGGACAAGGTCGTCACATAGGGCATCTTGTTCCCTTAATGCTATGCATGAGTCTTAGGGCTTTGGATAGCGGAACTTTTTAGGAGTGAGCTTTCCTGGGGATCCTAGGAAGCTCGAAAATTATACAAATGGTTGGTTCGTTTCATTGGTTTCCTTATACATACATAAGTGTGAGTACGCCAAGAAACGTCAAAAACATTCTATTTGCCTTATATTAGAGAAATACGTACCTGTAAATGCCTGGCAGCTCTCAAAACAGGAGTTGGATCTCTAATTTCTGTTGCATCCAAGTTATTAATCATCGTAGCTAAACAAAAAACATGATCGCATTGCCAGACAAAGACCAATAGAATTCTTCAGGAATAAATCCAGGATCCCCTTTGGCAGTTTACCGAGTGTTTTACCATTTACCAATTACTTGCCCTGTATAAGAGCCTAACACAGTGGCACACACAGAAAGATTTTTCGAGAGGGGGGCGGACATCAGAAAAGTTGGGAGGTGGTCAAAAGGCGGGATCTTTTCCACAATCCCCCTCTCAATACGAACTGGTTAGATTGGGGGTTATTGGGTGATCCAAATGCGTTCATATTTTAGGAAGGTGTAACCCAAGGCTCAGTAATTTGAAAAAATTCAACTTTTGAAATTTAAAAAATTTTAAAATTTTAAAAAAATTTAAATTTTTTTAACTTTTTTAAATTACTGAGCCTCAGGTAACACCTTCCCAAAATATGAACGCATTTGGATCACCCAATAACCCCCAATCCAACCAGTTCGTGTTGAGGGGGAATTGTGGAAAAGATCCAAAAGGCGAAGCCGGGATTTTGTTTGGCCACGGGCATATTGTGTACACTTGATGTGCGGAAATAAATAGTAAATTTTAGTTAACATATATATAGCTTTTAGAATAATTAGTAGCTTTATCATAGCATAGAACATAGCAAGCTGCATCGTAACCATGATCGGGAAACAGCAATAGACACCGCGAGGGTCTGGGAATATGGGAATATGGCGAATATGGGTTGTTCAGCGAAGCTGGTCCATATTAGTGCGCTTTTAACCTAGTCCTCCTGGTATTTACAACCTGCCACTCCCATATTAACGTTTTAAAACCTAGTCCTCTGTCCGCTTAAAACCCAGTGTCACCCATATTGCATTTTTCATGCTCCATCGGAGCATTTTTATTCTTGTCCTATTTCATTTTTAAGGTTCTCAGTAAACCTTAAGCAAAATGTTAAAGCTTTATGAAAGAAACTTTAAAAATTCCCCCAATAATTACGTAACAGTCAACCAAGCCATAGAGCAAAGAAGCTTGAAAAGTACCAATTTCTCCATTTTTCTTGATTTTGGCAGAAAAACCCTCATCTACTACAAATAAGAATATTTTAGAAAGTTGCAGAAAGTTATCTGTAGTTTGTTATAAGAAATATGCTGTACTTCCGCAGCACTGTACTGCAGCGCAACCAGACGCAGGCGTCACTGCCAAAGTAGTAGACTTATTCGGCATGATTTGTAATGCTATTCTGCACTTGTCTGCAGAATTTCAGACGATTGCAACTTTTGTGTAGCTAGTTATATATAGGCCGTGCTGTACTTCCGCATCATTCTACTGCAGTGCAACCAGACGCAAACGTCACTGCCAAGAAAGGAGACTTATACGGCATCATTTCCAATGCTATTCTGCACGTGTCTGCAGAATTTCAGACGATTGCAACTTTTGTGTAGCTAGTTATATATAGGCCGTGCTGTACTTCCGCAGCACTCTACTGCAGTGCAACCAGACGCAAACGTCACTGCCAAGAAAGGAGACTTATACGGCATCATTTCCAATGCTATTCTGCACGTGTCTGCAGAATTTCAGACGATTGCAACTTTTGTGTAGCTAGTTATAGGCCGTGCTGTACTTCCGCAGCACTCTACTGCAGTGCAACCAGACGCAAACGCCACTGCCAAGAAAAGAGACTTACAAGACATCATTTCCAATGCTATTCTGCACGTGTCTGCAGAATGTCAGACGATTGCAAGTTATCTGTTAGTTATAGGCCGTGCTGTACTTCTGCAGCACTCTACTGCAGCGCAACCATGTAGTAACATCGTAATAAGTATACGAAACCTATCTATAATAGTTTGTCATGTCTAAACTATCTGTATGCCGAATTTCAAATGCCAGTGACAAATGAATAACTTGTTATCGACGGTGCTGTGTTTGGGGCAGCACATACAGCACGGTGGAAGCTAGAGAGTGCGCCAACCAACATAGCTACAGTTCCCCCTTACTACAGACACTACTATCACCAAGTTTCATATGTTTAGTCGTTTACAGTAAGTCGACAGACAGCGTGCTATGGTTGCTGCATAACTGTACAGCACGATAGCAGCACCGCACGGCGCTGCGACTATGCTCATCGTGTTCAGCGACCCCGATAACCCTTATATGCGTGTTGAGGGGGGATTGTGGAAAAGATCCAAAAGGCGAAGCCGGGATTTTGTTTGGCCACGGGCATATTGTGTACACTTGATGTGCGGAAATAAATAGTAAATTTTAGTTAACATATATATAGCTTTTAGAATAATTAGTAGCTTTATCATAGCATAGAACATAGCAAGCTGCATCGTAACCATGATCGGGAAACAGCAATAGACACCGCGAGGGTCTGGGAATATGGGAATATGGCGAATATGGGTTGTTCAGCGAAGCTGGTCCATATTAGTGCGCTTTTAACCTAGTCCTCCTGGTATTTACAACCTGCCACTCCCATATTAACGTTTTAAAACCTAGTCCTCTGTCCGCTTAAAACCCAGTGTCACCCATATTGCATTTTTCATGCTCCATCGGAGCATTTTTATTCTTGTCCTATTTCATTTTTAAGGTTCTCAGTAAACCTTAAGCAAAATGTTAAAGCTTTATGAAAGAAACTTTAAAAATTCCCCCAATAATTACGTAACAGTCAACCAAGCCATAGAGCAAAGAAGCTTGAAAAGTACCAATTTCTCCATTTTTCTTGATTTTGGCAGAAAAACCCTCATCTACTACAAATAAGAATATTTTAGAAAGTTGCAGAAAGTTATCTGTAGTTTGTTATAAGAAATATGCTGTACTTCCGCAGCACTGTACTGCAGCGCAACCAGACGCAGGCGTCACTGCCAAAGTAGTAGACTTATTCGGCATGATTTGTAATGCTATTCTGCACTTGTCTGCAGAATTTCAGACGATTGCAACTTTTGTGCAGCTAGTTATATATAGGCCGTGCTGTACTTCCGCATCATTCTACTGCAGTGCAACCAGACGCAAACGTCACTGCCAAGAAAGGAGACTTATACGGCATCATTTCCAATGCTATTCTGCACGTGTCTGCAGAATTTCAGACGATTGCAACTTTTGTGTAGCTAGTTATATATAGGCCGTGCTGTACTTCCGCAGCACTCTACTGCAGTGCAACCAGACGCAAACGTCACTGCCAAGAAAGGAGACTTATACGGCATCATTTCCAATGCTATTCTGCACGTGTCTGCAGAATTTCAGACGATTGCAACTTTTATGTAGCTAGTTATAGGCCGTGCTGTACTTCCGCAGCACTCTACTGCAGTGCAACCAGACGCAAACGCCACTGCCAAGAAAAGAGACTTACAAGACATCATTTCCAATGCTATTCTGCACGTGTCTGCAGAATGTCAGACGATTGCAAGTTATCTGTTAGTTATAGGCCGTGCTGTACTTCTGCAGCACTCTACTGCAGCGCAACCATGTAGTAACATCGTAATAAGTATACGAAACCTATCTATAATAGTTTGTCATGTCTAAACTATCTGTATGCCGAATTTCAAATGCCAGTGACAAATGAATAACTTGTTATCGACGGTGCTGTGTTTGGGGCAGCACATACAGCACGGTGGAAGCTAGAGAGTGCGCCAACCAACATAGCTACAGTTCCCCCTTACTACAGACACTACTATCACCAAGTTTCATATGTTTAGTCGTTTACAGTAAGTCTACAGACAGCGTGCTATGGTTGCTGCATAACTGTACAGCACGATAGCAGCACCGCACGGCGCTGCGACTATGCTCATCGTGTTCAGCGACCCCGATAACCCTTATATGCGTGTTGAGGGGGGATTGTGGAAAAGATCCAAAAGGCGAAGCCGGGATTTTGTTTGGCCACGGGCATATTGTGTACACTTGATGTGCGGAAATAAATAGTAAATTTTAGTTAACATATATATAGCTTTTAGAATAATTAGTAGCTTTATCATAGCATAGAACATAGCAAGCTGCATCGTAACCATGATCGGGAAACAGCAATAGACACCGCGAGGGTCTGGGAATATGGGAATATGGCGAATATGGGTTGTTCAGCGAAGCTGGTCCATATTAGTGCGCTTTTAACCTAGTCCTCCTGGTATTTACAACCTGCCACTCCCATATTAACGTTTTAAAACCTAGTCCTCTGTCCGCTTAAAACCCAGTGTCACCCATATTGCATTTTTCATGCTCCATCGGAGCATTTTTATTCTTGTCCTATTTCATTTTTAAGGTTCTCAGTAAACCTTAAGCAAAATGTTAAAGCTTTATGAAAGAAACTTTAAAAATTCCCCCAATAATTACGTAACAGTCAACCAAGCCATAGAGCAAAGAAGCTTGAAAAGTACCAATTTCTCCATTTTTCTTGATTTTGGCAGAAAAACCCTCGTCTACTACAAATAAGAATATTTTAGAAAGTTGCAGAAAGTTATCTGTAGTTTGTTATAAGCCATATGCTGTACTTCCGCAGCACTGTACTGCAGCGCAACCAGACGCAGGCGTCACTGCCAAAGTAGTAGACTTATTCGGCATGATTTGTAATGCTATTCTGCACTTGTCTGCAGAATTTCAGACGATTGCAACTTTTGTGTAGCTAGTTATATATAGGCCGTGCTGTACTTCCGCATCACTCTACTGCAGTGCAACCAGACGCAAACGTCACTGCCAAGAAAGGAGACTTATACGGCATCATTTCCAATGCTATTCTGCACGTGTCTGCAGAATTTCAGACGATTGCAACTTTTGTGTAGCTAGTTATATATAGGCCGTGCTGTACTTCCGCAGCACTCTACTGCAGTGCAACCAGACGCAAACGTCACTGCCAAGAAAGGAGACTTATACGGCATCATTTCCAATGCTATTCTGCACGTGTCTGCAGAATTTCAGACGATTGCAACTTTTGTGTAGCTAGTTATAGGCCGTGCTGTACTTCCGCAGCACTCTACTGCAGTGCAACCAGACGCAAACGCCACTGCCAAGAAAAGAGACTTACAAGACATCATTTCCAATGCTATTCTGCACGTGTCTGCAGAATGTCAGACGATTGCAAGTTATCTGTAGTTAGTTATAGGCCGTGCTGTACTTCTGCAGCACTCTACTGCAGCGCAACCATGTAGTAACATCGTAATAAGTATACGAAACCTATCTATAATAGTTTGTCATGTCTAAACTATCTGTATGCCGAATTTCAAATGCCAGTGACAAATGAATAACTTGTTATCGACGGTGCTGTGTTTGGGGCAGCACATACAGCACGGTGGAAGCTAGAGAGTGCGCCAACCAACATAGCTACAGTTCCCCCTTACTACAGACACTACTATCACCAAGTTTCATATGTTTAGTCGTTTACAATAAGTCTACAGACAGCGTGCTATGGTTGCTGCATAACTGTACAGCGCGATAGCAGCACCGCACGGCGCTGCGACTATGCTCATCGTGTTCAGCGACCCCGATAACCCTTATATGCGTGTTGAGGGGGGATTGTGGAAAAGATCCAAAAGGCGAAGCCGGGATTTTGTTTGGCCACGGGCATATTGTGTACACTTGATGTGCGGAAATAAATAGTAAATTTTAGTTAACATATATATAGCTTTTAGAATAATTAGTAGCTTTATCATAGCATAGAACATAGCAAGCTGCATCGTAACCATGATCGGGAAACAGCAATAGACACCGCGAGGGTCTGGGGCGGTACCCCCCCCCCCCCCCCCGGCTAAAAGCTACTGCTCGTTTTTACATTCATAGCCATTTGGAAATTTTTAGAGCATTTTGTGGTTAGCGGAAGCAAGTTTTGACTTAGCATTATGTGGGCATTTTGAAAAAAGCGTGCATGCATACGTATGCCCAATACAAAGTGTGAATTACGAATGAGCGTGGAAAAATGCATTGGAGAAAAAGGTTTTCCGTTTTTTCCATTTTTCCGATGGAGTGGAAAAAATGGAAAAATATTCCTAGCGTTATTTTAACAATTTTTACAGCGAAATGTTTTCTGGACTTTTCCGGCGATTTCCCACTATTTACAACCTTTTCCGTGGGTCATAGTAGGTGGGGGTATCTGCGCTAAATCTGACCAAATTGTATCGGAAAAAATGGAAAAATATTCGAGACATGTTCTGAAAGTTAATTTATGAAATCAGAACATTAAGAAACTATCAAAAACTCTGTTTAATGAGATAATAAGACGATACATGAACTTGAGCTAATTCTGGGATTTAAGATTTTTCCATGGAATGTGTATATATATGGTTGAGTAATTGAGTTGAGTTGATTCAGGTAGAGTTAACACTTCCATGTCAAACAATGGAATGTTCAGCCAAAACTGTTAATACGTCTGGTATTGTTTACTTTATGAGATGTGCACGAAAACCACAGACCTGCAGGTCTAGCAGAACCGTCAAGATATACAGTAGTCACATGTAGTTTACTCCACAGTATCGTCTGCTGAAGATTCCTGTAACCAATACTGGAACCTTTGTAAGCGCTTGTGTAAGTGCATCACCCGGTGGGGATATGAAATATCTTAACAATTGCTTCTATGCTTGTAGAAACATCAAATAACGCAACTTTTAGCACATTGTGAATTTTGGGGTGATCGAAAAAAGGGAAAAATGGAAAAAACCGGAAAAAGGGTTTTTCCGACAATCTTTTTTTCCGGGAAAAATCAACCCTAGTGTGCATAGACATGGACAAAAAGATATATAATAAACTTAATAGAGATACGTACGTACGTTTCGGTATTTGGTATTATTTGGTAAGAATGGTTTCGTGGCAATGTCAAAAATAACATTAAACAACCTATATCAGTACTGCGGCCTCTACCAGACCAGAGTTCACGATACAGGCGGCTCATCAGTGGAGCTGTATGGAACTAGGCGTTTTAAGAATTTTTTAAAAAATATAGAAGATATAGATGAGCATCAAAGGAGGTTTCGCCGCTGGTCGCCTCAAGACGTGACGTTAACACATAAAACATAGAACATAAAAAGAAAAAGAAAAATGATGCCCCACGGAGAAGTTGAAAAATTCTTGAAAATCGCTCACTTCACAACCGAGTCCTCATCCCATTTTGAACCTAGCCCAAATTACTAGACATAAGACTAGTCTTCTTTTCATTTTGCAACCTCACCATCACCCATATTACTTTTGTATGCTCCGGTGGAGAGTTTTTATTAATTGCCCTTCTGTCATATTAAAGCAACCCTTTACAGCAGCACTGTGTTAGCTGATATAAGAAGGAAGAAAAAGTATGACGTTAGCCCCCGGTAGGTTTTTTCGTAGGTAAGTAGTTTTCATCATAAAGGGGAGTAAGCAAGCCATTTTGGGGTTAGTCCCGGTCCTGTCGCGAAACTAGCATTTAGAAACCGCTGCCAAAACGGGGTTAGGCAGGTCAAAAAATTCTCCTCACCTAGGATGAAAGGGATAATGGCTGGATTTTGAAAAGGAGGGGTTTTTGGGTATTTTAACAGGGGTCTAAGCATTAAGAGAATTTTTCAAAAATTTCCACTTTCGCTGGAAATTCCGTCTTAAAATGTCTATTCATAGCAATTCGTCTCTGCCGCAGCGAAAATGCAATATTTTACATTCTTCTTGTTCTGAAATGCTGAAGAAATTCTTTCGTCAACTCAAAAGAAACCTTCAACCCCCAAAACCTTTCCCATGTCTAGGATGGTTACGCATTCAGGGGGCCGCTCAGACGCCTTTACTCAATATATAATCAAGCGTGCATAATTCCGTGCATAATTCTTCTATATATAAAAAGATGAGTAAGCCACTACAGAGCTCCTCTTGAGTGCACTGCGTAACGGTGCTCCGACCACAATACGAGAAAGTTCTCCCGTTTGGTGGTGGAGGGGTCGAAAAGCACACCCACTCAATGTTTGGGGGAGATATTAGAAAAGGGGTGCCCGTTTGGGGAGGGATCGACAAGTCTGGCTAGGATGGATTGAATCTGACTGACTCTTGGCGAACCCCCCAACGGAAACCAGTTTTGGCTACCCCCGCCCTCCATAAGGGCAACGGGAACCCATTTTGAGAATAAACCTCTGGTCTACCTCGCTGCACCAAACTGGGACCTATTTGCTTATCCACCCCACACCAAACGGAAAGGTGGTATATTAGTCGACCTCACCCCACCACATGGGGGATGTTCACGTATTGTGGGCTGAGCACAATGCAGTGAAAAGGAGCCCTCTGGTGGCTTATGTTTCTTCTTATATATAGTGCAATTAGCACTCTTGATACTGTAGAGACATTCTACATAATTTAATAGTAAGTCTAAACAACAATTAATCTGCAACTGACCACTGTACTTGATGTTGCCCATATGTAGTAGAGCAGCCAGGATCTTAAAGATTGACCAAGTCTCCTGATCTGTAAACAGAAGAACTTTCATCGCAGCACGAATATCAGCATAATCAGCGGCGTCATCTCGCCCTTCTGCCTTCAAAGTTTTCCCCTAAAACAGGAAAAATCTAACAAAACTCTGAACCAATCACTTTAACAGTGATAGCAACAATATCAGAAACAAAAATTAACATGTATAATTATGCAGTCCGCTAGCAGCACAGCATTATCACCACCTTGGACCACCTACTGCTATATCGTCCAATTACTAAGGATCCTTTTAATAATTTATTTACCTCGTGAACGCAAAAACCATTATTTTGACGTAGTTTTGGCAGCAAAACTACTGAATCTTTGAAGTTAAAAACCTTCAAAATGTCTGCAGCTGTTTTAAATTTAGTGTGTCTTTAGCATCGTACTTGAGTCAGATAGAAGTAATCAGCCGGATTTGTTAATTCCAATTCTCTTCTCTCCAGTTCCGTCAGACCCGCCAGCATGCAATAAAACACGTGGTAATTTCTTTCATCGTGTGCCTATAACGAAATACATGATTCAACATAATCGCTGTCTCTCCTTAACGCTTTTGAACAGGATAGAAAGACTCCCAAACCTTCCATTGCTCCCCTAAAAGTGGATGCCTCTTTAAGCACAGACACAAAGGCTAAGATTCAAGTTTCTTTACCCTATTTTTGCTCTTGCTTTTCCCTATTTTTGGCCTTTTAACTGCATCCAAAACAAATTACATATTATATACCTCAGACGACGCAAAAATTAATAATAAAGCTTTAACCAAACTGAACCAACCTTCTCACAGTCCACAATAAAATTATAGTACAGAAGAAAAGCAATACTCATCATAGCTAAGTAAACATTACCAATTAATTAGCTATTTATTTTATTATATTGCTAACCGACAAAAATCAAGAGTTTTTCAAAGATAAAAATATCTATTAAACTGATACTTAACAATTTCCAAACAGCAACGGCTTGAAATGGAACAAGGACTATCCCAGTTGCCGTCACAGCAAAGTAAAATCTTCATTTTAAAATTAGTTCGTTGACTATGTATTTATACATCAGAAATTTTGACTTCCCAACGGTACGCTTTCACAAACGAGCACTTTTACACACTTGAGTTGACTGCGGAGGAAGGCTGATGTACTCCGCTTTCGCAACTCAAAACAAGAAACTTCAAAATTGTCTGTTGCCAGGCGGCAACAAAATTGTTTAGAGCATAGGCATGGTGCTGTGGTACCGGAATATTTCCCCCGTAATTGTTGTGTACTTATCCGAGATTTCCAAGGAGTTGGCCAGTCAAGGGGGAAACCCCTTTGAATGGAGCTAACGGGTGATTAGAATCCAGTGAGCGCATCTTGATCACTTCTGCCCCGGCAGTAGCCTTGCGTACGCCTCGGGTTGCATTTGCAATTATTCAACGCCAGACTATGGACCTGAGCAAAATCAGTCTGGCGCTACCGCTCATCGCGAAAGCAACTGGGGTGTGGCACTAAGGGAAAATATTTATTAAAAGTACTTTTGAAGACATGCACGCAGTTAATATTTACCTGGCAAACAATTCGACTCTTTTCTAAAAGATATTGCTCAATTCTTGCCCCTTCAATGCAGCCTTGAGAATTGAAGAAGATATCAATATATTTTCCGAAACGAGACGAATTATCATTGCGAATGGTTTTGGCATTACCAAAAGCTATAACAATAAAAGAAACGCCAATAAAATGTAACCAAGTTTCACATAAAATTAATAAGTACACTCAGTATATACGTATAATATAAACAAAAGAACAATATAAGGCCAATTAGTAATTATGGTTTAATTTATTAAAACCACGCAAAAAATTAATAAGTGAAGAGATGTCCAATAAAAAGTACCGACAGGAAGCAGCATTTAGTAAGCTAACAAACTGATTCCTCATAGGAAAAGTGAAGCAATTCAGCGATTGGCAAAAACTAAAAATTGTTTAAAACCTTGTAGGAGATTAAAAAACTACCTTCCATAATAGGATTAGCTTCCAGTATTTGCTGCTCTATCCAGGAATGCTGTCCAGAAACTGCAGCTAAAAATTGCAAGATCAACTTTGTGCTTTCAGTCTTTCCTGCACCAGACTCGCCACTGAAACATGTTTAAGAAGTCACAATAGTTTGCGGAAGATCAGAGCAGGACAAAATCAGACCAATGGCATTATTGCAAAAGCTGATCGCTGACAGCTACCGAAACAGACCGAGAAAGAATTATCCACGGCCTATCTGTGGTCGAAATAGAAAGTGCAATCCAAAAATGGAAAAGGATGTTTCTTAAAGGATAGGCTATTCAGGTAAAAGTTTAGCCCTCTATGGTCTGCGATCCGGTCATTACTTTTCTATTGCAGCATTAAAACTATATGTTTTATTGTTCTGCTGCTGCTGATTTTTCCAAACAGCAAAAATTTCGATTATATTAAGACTCCTTAATCTATGCAGATTTGAAGCTAGCTAGAAAAAAGAATAAAACTTAGAATAACAGTGGCAATTTCGTATACCTGACCTGACAATAACACACTGATCTTGTCTTAATCGTTTCATACTACTGTAGGCGCTGTCCGCGATGGCAAAAATATGCGGAGGAAGTTCTCCAATGCGCTTATCCTTGTACAGTTTAATCTGTTCAGGCGTGTAGATGGGTAACACTTGATAGGGATTAACGGCAACCAATATGCTGCCAGTGTAAGTCTAAACAAAAGCGTTTAATCTGGCTGCTGCATCCCCTAAATATTAAACCTGAAAACCTGAGGAGGCAGCCCACCCTATTGCTTACGGACTGAGTGGCCGAGAACAGACAGACTTACAGACATCTTTCCACCTGATCCACATAGTAGCTCAGGGTATTTTTATAGGGGGATTCTTTAGTGAAACGATCTTCCGTCTCCCCGAAATCGCCCCTCCCCGGATTACGGGGGGAACGCTGCGTGCACTAAGAAGGCATTGATAAAGCAGCTTAGCAAAAATCAGCATTGTTTTATTCATAATGTAAGTATAATACAAAACTAAAATCAGAGAAATTTAAGCTTTAAAAGCTAAGAATTTTGTTTCTTGGAAATGCTTTTATGTTCCATAGACGAGAATATACTGCACCGTCATCAGCAAATGATATACATACAACCACAAAATACAGAAGTAACACAAGCATTTTCATCTAATAACATTAATGTAACAAGCCACTTACATAAATAAGTTTTTCTTTGTATCTTATCTGAAGATTTCTAAGTATGCCAGCCTCGTGTAGATCACCCAATGAGATCATATCCTCCTCGCCCTGTATACTGGTAGGATGCATGATCTTTATTCGACGATCAGGTCCCAACCATTCTTCCTAAAACAGATTGCATGCAAATTAGCAGGGCTGCACTGGATGGAAGGGGGAGAAACGGTAGTAGTGTAACAAAGGTATTGTGGCAAATCTTCATAAAAGCACCATACTCAGATATATACCAAATACAAAATTTTGTATATACTTAAGTTTTGACTTGCTCATTTATAGAATTGTTTTACATATCAAAGTAACAGACTGTTCTGAATTCCAGAAAAGCTCACTGACAATATCATGATAGCCTAACGGATACATTTTGACTTTTTCCATTTTCCATATAAGTCGATAGGAGTGAATCAAGTTAAAGAAGACCAAACAATAATTTTTCTAGATCAAAAGATGGAGTGGACAAGGGGCAAGTGGAGAAAATAGCACAAACTTGGTTTCTTAATTGTAGGCAATAAAGCTAAAAGTTAGAGGAAGAAAATATGAAAAATAACGAGTTTTGACCGACAAATTATGGCAAAGCAGGAAATGTATTGACCAAAAAGCCTTAAAATTGTTCTAGACATCTTTCAGTTACGTGGACGAACAGCCCAAAAATGGGGAGGGCAACGGAGGGGAGGCAGCAAAAACACGCAGGAAAACCCCCTCCCTTTTTATGTGGTGGTCAACCTAAAACTTCAGCAAGAAACAAGAGACGTAAATCTAACCTTTCCATCATCGTTCAATACTCGTAGCTTTCCTCCGTCAGTTTCCAAAACTCTAGCACCCAGAGGACAGGAGAATTCTGTCTTATTCAGCGGCTCAATCCAAACAAAGTCCCCCTGAACAGTATTTAAAATATTACGCGCATTATGTTACGTACGTACGTACAATGCAAATTATAGGGGTCGCTACCGCGCGCGACCCTATGATACATAGTTAAACAAATGAATAATTCCGAAATTCCATCCTAGGTTAGTTAAACATGAGGACAAGGACAACTATATATGCTTTGAGCAGGGAACCAAGGGCAAGCAAAATATCTTTTGTTTCCGATTATGCTGAAAACGCATATATATCTATATACGCACGGGTTTTCAAGGTTTTATCTAAATAAAAATCTGAAAACCTTAACGTAACGAAAAGCAGGACCGAAGAAGGTTTTCACAGTCGTGTTCAATTGCCTTGAAAATCTCAATAATATAGCGAAATAGGAGACAAAACATTTTTGTTCTCCTTAGACACAGATCTGCGTATATATACAGAAGAATCGCTAGAAATCTATCAAATAAAAAACACACCGAATAGCACCAGAAAAGCAAAGAAAATGCTACTGGGCTTATTATTCTAGTGGGGGGCCCTCCCATAAACACCCTCCCCCCCAAAATCGTTTTGCCTTGAAAAACTTTTGCTTCGCTTCGCTTCGAAAAAAAGCTTCGCCGGAGATATTTAGTCAAATTTCGCGGTTCCCCATGCAAAATACGCCAAAAAATACCATTTTTTGGCTCATTTTTGCAAAAAAATCTCTCCCCCTCGCGGGCCCGGGGGGGATTCCCGCCCGGGAAGCCCTCCCCAAAAAACCCCTAAAAATACCCTTAAAATAGCTCAGTTTTTAGCATGTGTTTAGAAAAATTTTGAATCATTTCCAAGAATGACTCGCCCCCCGAGGGCTCCCCCAATAAGCCCCCCCAAGAAAAATTCTCTAGAATAAGACCAGACTAACCTTTGATACTATGACCATGATGGAAAGTGCTAGAAAAATCTATTATCTGAATATCTGATAAATGGTCCAAAAATCAGTAAGCAATAAGTAAGCAGCACAGGACAGAACGTCCACAATCATAAGACATTTGGAGAATCCATTGGCTGAAATTCCAACGAAAGAAAAATATTCTATATATATATACATATAAAATTAGACTGTCAAGCAAGCTAAACAAGAAGATTGGGATAGCGCCAAAAGAAATAACTGTGCTTGGAAGTATATATAACACAACTGCGAACCAGAACACCTGTCTGTCATATTATATAATATAAAAAGTCATGTTAGAGAAATTTATAAGCAGCCCACGTATATATATGCGTACAACTTAACTTTCTTACAAACTTAACGGGAAGACATAATGTTATTGTAGATATATAGACACACTAACCGACGGAAAGCTGTTCTGAAATAAAAGTGGAATGCACTGAAAAAATCAAATATTACACCGAGCAGAACACTAACTGTAAGCTTGAAAACAGTAGCTGAGCCGGCCATAAAACGACCTCAATAAAAATGCTTTTGCCATAGATATATATGCGTACAAGCACTGTTAGTTATGACATAGGGAACCCTAAAAGGTACGTATATATAGTACGCGCGTATATACTGAGTGAATTAGCACAAACGTTGAATGACTGGACGTTGTCTCAAGTATAGAATCAATAAACAAATTTAAATTATGAATGTACGTACGTATACATACGTACTACATACGCGTATATAAAATTGTAGATGTGCAAGTGAATATATATATATATATATATATATACTCTCTGAACGAGGAGACTGCTTTTTAAGAAATAATTAAATGTAGAATGAATTAGGACCACACGTTTCACTTTTATTCGCTATTACAGGGGAGCGCGAGAGCGGTCCCCTATAATATGGGTGTAAAAGGCTCTGCGCGGCCCTTAGAGACCCGTTCGAGCACCGTGCCAGCTAAATACTCAACGAAACTAGACAAATTTGGTATCGTTGGAATCAGCACGACGAGTACTACAAGTCGCAAAAAAAGTTTTGGTCAAAATTTCCAACTTTGAAAATTTTCGCTTCCGAACAAGTTAGGTCCGTTTGCTTTGTTTTTTCCGTGTAAGTCACGCTCGGAAAAGGGCTTTCTTCTGACTTAATGATAGAACGATCTGGGCATTTTCAGCCGGTGAAGTTTGGTTTTTCTGAGAGGCAGGGACGTGTTAATGTACCTTTTTGATAGTTTTTCGCCGTCCGGCCCGGCATGCCACCTGGCCTGCCAGCCAAAAGTGGCCTCACGGCTATTTTGGCCAAAAAAGGCCAATTTTGTGTCAGAGTTGCAGAGCTCAGGGAACAAGATAGAGAGACGCGGCTTGTTGCATAAGAAACTTTTGGTTGGGTACCATGGAACAGCGAGGGCGATTTTCGATATCTGGCCGGGACCGCTCAGGCGGCCGGCCCAAAGTTGGCCGGTCCAAATGGCCATTTTCTGAAAAATTACTAAGTCCCAACTCCACAGAAAATAGTCAACAAGCAGGCCCCTAAAAGGGACAGGATTCCGCATTAGAGCGGTGGTGTATGTAACGTATAAGGAAAGTGTTGCAAGCATTACTGCAGTGGAAGGAAATTGAAAGAAGAGGAGGATTTTATTATTTTGCAATTTGGCTGCTGCCACAGTGTTTGACGCTGTCTGACTAAAAAATGATTAGTTCCGAAAAATGGCTTTAAACTCTGGAGAGAACTCTAAGCCTGTATGATCGCAGTATTACCGCCATTGACTCTCTCCCGTTTCGGACTAAGGCTTTGCCTTAGTGACTGCAGGCAGGCGTTTTTCATTATTTATTAATGGTTGTATCCGTCGTGGATCCGCCTGCTAGCCCGCGTTTTCCTCATTCTCTAGACGCAGAATTCTTTCAGTAGCAATTAAGAAATTAAAGTTCAAATATTTATACATAAAAAGTAAAGCAACGGACATGGCGTAAAGCAGATAAAATTTGTCAATCCAAATTTGTTATAGCTTAAAACCAAATATATACAGAGTGCTCCGTCAGCCGCACAAACGCAAGACTGTTCAACTGAGCTCTTCTGTTGTGATGCCTAATTTGCATATACTTGTAAATCCATCTATGAGAATAGGAAAATATCAAAACGTGGACACCCAGAAATCTAACCAACCTTAATCACGCGATAGCCTTAGTGATAGCCAGGAGTCGCCTGATGAAGGGACCACGTCGGTTCCGAAACCGGTCGCGTGATTAAGGTTGGTTAGATTTCTGGGTGTCCACGTTTTGATATTTTCCTATTCTCATTGATATCTATGCATCCCCCGTGGATCCGTGGACTGGTGTCTGTTTTGACTCTTTATTATTCTGTAAATCCATCTATTTAATTTCCTCTTTTCGAAATAAATTTCTTTTAATTTTATCGGGGGGGGGGAAGTCAAAACAGACAAATTTAGTTCTTGTGCCCCCTTTATTTTTGAAAGGAAATAAAGTACAAAATTGTACCATTTGTCCCGCAGCAAACAATCCACAAAATTAAATAAATCAAATTTTTGCTGTCGACAATACAGCCCCCCGCGGCTAAAAAAAGATACTGGAAAATAGTGCTAAACATACAGAAACATGCCATTTAGAAATTGAAGCCCTTGTGTTAAGCATCTATTTTCCAAAGCAATGATTCCGCCTCCAGGCGGAATAAAAATAGGCCTAAATATGCTGCTTTGGGCCATTTAGTGGGACGCATATAAGGGTTATCGGGGTCGCTGAACACGATGAGCATAGTCGCAGCGCGGTGCGGTGCTGCTATCGTGCTGCACTGTTATGCAGCAACCATAGAACTCTGGTTGTAGACTTACTTGAAACGTGTGCTGAGAGTGCTGCTGAAGTACAGCACGGGCTATAACTAACTACAGATTAGTTGCACTCGTCCGAAACTTTGCATATGAGTGCGGCAGAGCATTAGAAATAGTGGCGTACAAGTTTCCTTCACTGGCAGTACAGTTTGCATCTGGTTGCGCTGCAGTAGAGGACTGCGGAAGTACAGCACGGCCTATAACTAGCTACAGATAAGCTGCACTTGTCCGAAACTTTGCATATGAGTGTGGCAGAGCATTAGAAATAGTGGCGTACAAGTTTCCTTCACTGGCAGTACAGTTTGCATCTGGTTGCTCTCAAATTAATGATCGGGTCTTATCTTGATTACCCTCCCACCACTCAGAATCCTTAAAACTTGACCAAATGAGCTAAAGTTTGGTGTGGGTATGTTTTCGACCACACTGAGTTCAAATATCGCAAAATTTTTCGATTTCGCGAAATTTGATTTTTTCGATTTCTAAGGGGGGGACCAAGGGAAACCGAAAAAATTTTTGCCTTCGATTTTGCTGGAAAGATGTACATAGGGGATTTCGGGTTCGTGAACACGAATCTGAAGCAGTTTGTCGATTCAGCTTTTCGTTAGCTCAGTATATAAGCTAAAGATAATTTAAGCTTAAGATGTAAGCTTATACTTTTAGCATATAAGCATTAAAAATAGACAAAATTTGGGGAGGGGGTTGGGGGGGTCCTGGGGGGGGTTAGGGGGCTCTCCAGAGGGCACCTCCAAAAAAGCCCCCTCCCCTCAACCTCACCCCAAATCTCCGTTTGAACCTCTCCAGAGGGACGGGACCCCCACCCACCTCAGGTATATATATACACACCTACCTATGCCTATGACTGCATGGGCATAACCTGGCTTGGCTTTGTTTGGCGTGCCTGGCTTCGCTGTTAAATATTTGTTTACTTTACATACAAAAGCATAGGTGTACCACCTGTTTGGGTTTGGGGGGGAGTAGAAGATCTAAATTTGGCTCGGGGACCCCACCCAAATCCGAAATTTGGGGGGGAGGACCCCCCTAAACTGTACCCAAGTTAAGTTTTTTAGCTAAAAATGCTCCTTTTTCGATGTACAGTACATTAAACGTACTCAAAACCTTCTGTCAATAGTTTTTCTTTTCTTTTCTCAAAGAAAACTTTTCTCAATTTTACGCAATTTTTAGCGATTTTTAGCGTACTTTAAGCAAACTTTAAAAATTTTTCGCTTATTTTATCAATTTTTCGAAAAATTTCGAATTTTCGGCTAAAAATTTTCAAAAATTTAGGTAGGGGTTTGACAATTTTTAGGAGGGGGGGGGGTCGGCCGAAGGCCGATTTGGGGGGAGGGGTAGCAAAAAATTTTTAGGGTGGTTGGCGACCCCTCCTTTTGGGGGGAGGGTCCACCCCACCACCCCCCCCCCTTGCACACCTATGGGTACACGGTACACCTATGTACAAAAGGTTACTTGAACTCGGGATGAGCCAATGTACAACCACCGCATAGCTATTGGCTAGTTTTCATGACTGGTTCTTGCCACACTACACATTTACGATATACTTCAACGTTCACCAATTATTAAAATATACGTCGCAATTTTTAATGTTTTGCAACATTATGACATCGTTAGTTAACAAAAACCAAAAAAAATCGGAACAGGTGGCATGGGTGACTGTAACACCTGTTGGTGGTGATCTAAAGTCTGACCAAAAAATGTGTGTACAAAATCTGTAAGGCCTCCAGTGAACTAAATATACGTCAGAACCCCATAAAACCATATATTTTCGGAATCCTTGCAGCGAGACGAACATTTTTATAAAGTTTAAAATTTTTTAAAATTTCAAAAATTGTAAAATATCGGTTTTTCGGAGATTTTTTTCGGACCGTTCAAGGTATTCAACTCATTCGTTCGGAAAAATTTTCCCGTCTGAAGACGCGTCGATTGACACAAGAACGAAAAAAATCGATTGAGAAATAAGCATTTTATTCAAAAAATGCGTTTTTCCATTTTCTTTGATGTTTGCCGCTTTTTGCAACTTTGACTGGCCGTTACTTGTGACTCGCTCAGTGGAAAAATTTTTGGATTAGATTTTCAGGACCGCCTATGCGTCAGCTTTGATCTTATATAGGTGGTACTTCAAAATTTGAATGTCGATTTTTCGAAAAATACCACTTTTTGACCAAAAATTTCGGCATAGTGATTCTTGCAAAAGGGAGTAAAAATAGCATAATCATAAAGTTCAATCTGAGCTGTATCCAACGATATAAAGTTTTCGCGGCTACGACTTATATTGCGCCAGCAATGAATTTTTAAACAATATCCCTTATTTCAGCTGGTTTTGCTTAGCGGTCGCGTCGCACTGCTTCAGTCAAATCACGGCGGCAACATCAAAGAGAGCCAAAAACCAGCTGAAATAAGGGATATTGTTTAAAAATTCATTGCTGGCGCAATATAAGTCGTAGCCGCGAAAACTTTATATCGTTGGATACAGCTCAGATTGAACTTTATGATTACGTTATTTTTACTCCCTTTTGCAAGAATCACTATGCTGAAATTTTTGGTCAAAAAGTGGTATTTTTCGAAAAAATCGACATTCAAATTTTGAAATACCACCTATATAAGATCAAAGCTGACGCCTAGGCAGTCCTGAAAATCTAATCCAAAAATTTGTCCACTGAGCGAGTCACAAGTAACGGCCAGTCAAAGTTGCAAAAAGCGGCAAACATCAAAGAAAATGGAAAAACGAGTTTTTTGAATAAAATGCATATTTCTCAACCGATTTTTTTCGTTCTTGTGTCAATCGATGCGTCTTCGGACGGGAAAATTTTTCCGAACGAATGAGTTGAATACCTTGAACGGTCTGAAAAAATTCTCCGAAAAACCGATATTTTAAAATTTTTGAAATTTTAAAAAATTTTAAATTTTATAAAAATGTTCGTCTCGCTGCAAGGATTCCGAAAATATATGGTTTTATGGGGTTCTGACGCATATTTAGTTCACTGGAGGCCTTACAGATTTTGTACAGACATTTTTTGGTTAGACTTTAGTTAAGATGGTGATTACCTTTGGTCACAAAAAGTTTGCACCATTACTACTCATGATACTTATTACTACTTGGAGTTAAGAAGCCATTTTTATATCAAAATGTAGCTTGACATTTTCTCTTTTTAATGCATGCCGTGAAACTAATGTTGCTGTTCTAAAATATTTTTAACACATTTTAGAAGAAGTATAATTTTCCTGATTTTTTGCAGACTCAAATAAATTTTTCCCGAGACATCGGTTATATTATTCGATACCTCCATCAAATAGCTGGGGACGGTTTTTTTATTTATTGTGAAATTGTTCGTCGTTGTAGAGAAATAAGCTGAAATGTGTGCGTAACTTGTATTTTGCCTGCTTTTTATTCCACCTAGAGGTGGAATATTTGTAGTTGGCTTTGCCACCTTTTGAACTGAATCCTAGAGCAACTACATTGTCAGCCTATCTTTAACACTGCGCTGGTAAACCTGTCTGTTTTTGTTTGAGAGGGGACTTGCGTTAAATGTGTAGTTGACAATTTTGTTTGTATCCTTGTTTAGTTTTCGAAAATTTAGGGCTTCGGCAAACTAGATTTCAAAATTTTAAACATTTACTCAGAGGAGGGAAAGGCCAGCGTTATTTCTTACTTTCACCTGCAATTTTATTCCGTTGCCCCCTGCGGTTGAATTTAAGCTGCTTCGATTTTTGGTAACTGGAGAAATTATGCAAATTAGTTTTCAATCTGCTGCTCTTAATCTTACGCTGACGTAAGCAGAAACGGCTGCCTAAGCTTCTGTGCTGCCATACACAACACATACATGTTCAAAAATGTGAGTTTTTGTAGTTAAAATGTTAAGTGACGAGAAACATTTTTCCAACATTGATTTCAGTTTTGCAGCTCTGGGTGTGTCAATGCCATCACTGCACTGGAATCCTACCCCTTTTAGGGGTCTTCTTGTTTCAAATTTTTCAAGCGATTACTTTAGCTAGAAAGCAGCAATCGGGGCAACTAAAAAATCGTCCCTGGGTATATTTGTGCAGAACACATCTGTTAAGTAGCAGTTGGATTATTTGATTTCTGCAAAAATGACAAGTTTTCGACGCAAAAACAAGAAAATCGGCTATATCTCACGGCAGAGAAAAGCTAGAAAGTTGCTTTGAAAATCAAATTTGTTTCCAGATGTTGGTAACCTAATTTGCATAAATATAACATCTTTGAAAACTATTGTGTGAAGTCAAAAGTTTGTGGGGGTGCAAGCGTAAACAAAATTGGAAATATGTCTTGGGGCTTAGGGGGACTGGAAGAAAAATTGCAGCCTGTCCAAAGTCATGACAGGTCCTGCAAACAAAAACTGAAAATGAAAACAGGTTAAAATATCTGAATTTGCAAGCATTAGGCCCCCTCCGGCTAAAAAAACGAGCAGAACAACATACTAGGCCAATGCTGGAGATAGGGTGAATAAGAGTATAGAAAGGGTGGTGTCTAAAACCAGGAACAGGAACAGGAACAAAGGTCTAAAACCAGGAACAGGAACAGGAACGGGGTCTAATTTCAGGAACAGAATCAGGAACAGGGGTCTAATTTCAGGAACAGGAACGGGGGTCTAATTTCAGGAACAGAATCGTCAGTTGATTTTGCATTGCATAGGCGTTTAGTTTATGTAAATTTCCACCTACCTCCTAATTTGTACAAATATATGTGTCATAGCCGGAATCATATTCTAATTCAAGACCATGTTTTATATTCTCAGGTCACACAAAGTAAGGTTTCAAATATTAAACTAGAATCTTGTCAAAGAATGAAAACTAAATTATTAATTAAAAATTTAAATTCAACAGGACACAGCACGTCCGTATGCGCGAATGACCGGTTTAGGCTGGCAAATTTCCAAATTTAGACGTAAACAAGGTCACGTGGTCATGTGGTCATATAATGGAATGTATGCTATATCATAATAATTTAAGGAAGCATTTTGCAATTTTAAGAGGATGAGTGGTCGAGTTATGTAATATATATATATATATATATATATATACATAATAATATATATAGAATACATGTAGAATGCCACGCTACTCCAGCTCTTGAAATTACACGCCCTTCCTGTACTGATTCCTACAAATAAACCCCTTTCCTGGAAGTAGTAATCCGTTCCTGTTACCGAGATTAGACCCCATGTTCCTGGTTCTGGCCCAAGTATACTGTCCTACGCGGACAGCTCATGGGACAGCTCAGCACACACAAGAAGGCGATGAAATCTCAGCTGGTGCTAAATAATTTACATAGGCGAAACTATCTCACTTTGCTAGAACATGTTATAGGAGCGATACTGTTAACATTTTATAGGAGCGATACTATTCTCACTATAAGTAGCATTTGAGATTCGGGCTCAGGCTTAAAAAGGCCGTTTAAGTACTGACAAATTCATGTCCCAAAGTCTCACTGACCTGTTCGTGGGGGGGGTCCTCCTGGTTTCAGTAATTTAACTCAGAAAAAACCGCACGTTCCCTTGAAAAGCATGCCCTACTTGAAATATATAGGTACTACATTGTACATTAGAACTTAACTACTGGCCTCCTCAACCGCAAAATCACTGCACTAGCAAAAGCCAGAACAAACTTTACCAGGGCTCCCAAACTATTTCTTGGGGGGGTCCCCCTGGTATCATCAAAAGTTACAAACAAAGCACAAAGTACTACGCTTTGAAACAAGCAGCATCAAGCAAAACTCATGCATTCAATTAGAAAGTTTCAATAGAAAATGTACAAATTTAAGCCGCTAATGTAATCGGTGAGAAAAAACGGAAAAGAAATTCGGAAAAGTTGCAAAATTGAGCACGACGATTTTGAAATCTATAAAAAGCTGCATGAAATTGGGTACGACTATTCAGCTGTGAACCACAGTAAAGAATTTACAGCAAAAGG
>JASAND010016703.1:0-14180 GCA_030248195.1 Trissonchulus latispiculum
TTATATGCACAGTATTTACATAGGAAAAGTGCAAAAGAGTTGTATAACTAACGTTAAGTGCTCAAGTTTAGCATCAGAAAAACTATTTTAGAAAATTCCAGCAAAGCTGTAAGTTGTGATCAACAATATTTAAAATTTGCCAATTTCTGGACACCTGAAGACGTGTAGCCTAAAAAGTGGGGGTGGGGAAGGCTCGAGTTGGGGTAGGAACCGGAACAGTGGGCCCCCCACTTGAAATAAACACAAAGTTTAGAAGTTGTGAGAAGGCATACGATAGTCCAAAGTTTAGAATTGGTATTGGTTTCGTTATCTCGCTGTTTCGACCCTGCCGGCCGGCCGAGTTTTCTTCCAAGGCTGGTCAACAAATACTGGTAGGCTGAGTGGACTTTCCATTCAAAATTCATTAGACTTTTCGATCACTTTGTACGAAGGCGTATAGATGTCCCCCTCCTCCGAACGGACTCTTTGCCTTGTCTCAGGTGCGGCACTATTTTAATTGTCTCTGAGCTAAATACAGAGTTAGAAAACTTGAAGACTTCAGAAATGCGGGGCTATGTTAAAACCCCTACATCTTATTAAGCTTACAATTGAAATCCCCATTCGTTTTCCAAGTTTCAGCAGCGTAGGTGTCTGGAAATTCTGAGTCTCAGTAGCCCAAATAAGTAAATAACTATTCCTTCCCGCCCGCTAGCGGTGAGCTGTCGCGTGGCCCCTTAGGGACATTCACACAAGGTTGCCGTCATCGAATGAAGGAAGTTTGCCGAAGGCTTACTTAGATTCGTTCTACGGGGCTACTCAGTTCGGGTTGTAAGTTCGGGGTATTTTTAGGGATTTTTTCCCAAGGCAGGAGAGAAATTTTCGGGGAGTTTTTTGCAAACATTACTAGTTTTACCGTATCTTGCAGGTAGAAACGCAAAAATTCTCCAAAACGCCTGGATTTAGGCTAAAAATTGCCATTTTACGAATAAATGTCTGGTGAAGGCAGGCACAGAATTTCTGAAAATTGATTTATTTTGGAAAAAATTTATATACCCAAAAAATCCCGGGGGGTGTGAAGGCCAATTATGGGCCCCCTCCTGTAAAAATTTCCTTTGGTTTCCAAGATTCATGCCTGGGAGCCTTAGCTTGGCCTCGGGGCCTGTTCCTGCCCAATACCGACCCCAGGTCACTAACCAGCTACTTACAATTAGAGTACAGTTGTGGTTGTGCGCCACTGAATGTGGTAAGAGAGAGTAGAAAAGCTTACATTAAACAGTTATTTCATTTCGAATTTTGACTGAATTATCTTGCACCAGTGTTGCCACACCCGTTGAGGTTATACGTTATTTTACTAGTTAGTAGATTTTTATACGTATTTGTAGGTAGACTATTGTAAGCAATGCGCGGTCGGCTGTTAAGAAGAATCTGTGATTTAACTCGGCTGCCGAGGAAAATACGTAAGATTGAAGTGTCGATTGCACCTAACGTGGATTAGATTATATGAGTCGGCTGCCACGACTGCAGTCCTGTTTTGAAATTCTTTAGCTGCAATGTACATTTAAATGTTAATTTTTCGAAAAATTTAGAAATATCAAAACTTCAGTAGTATGTGCATAATGATAATATGTAGTATGGCATCTAGTGGACATGTTATCTGTGATCAGAGCAAAGAGTGCTCTGTTCGCTAATGGCTGAACCCCCTCCTCGCAGATCTGACTCTAGTGACCGCAAACTGGTACTTAGTCGGAAGAAGGGGTGGGGAGTACGCTCACTCGCTCTATATTTAATGTTTAGCTCGCAAACAGACATTTTATGTTTATTTCGTGCTTCAGCACAGCATTCATGCACAGCGGGCGATTTTACTTTGTTCACTAGAGGCTGATTTACCTAGCGTGTCAGACCTTAGGGAGCAGAGCATAGCTTTTGCTCTAATAACAGAGAGCATGCCTGGTGGCATACGCCTATCATTATTTATTACTGTAGGTATTATGAAATCAGTTTTAAGATTTGAAAAGCACCTCATTATGGAAATATAAATGTGCTGTTTGAAACATTGAAACAGGTAACTTTCTAAAAATAAGTCTGTATATTTGTTTTAGTCTTGGTACCGCTCCCTCGAAGGTTAAGCACGGTTACCGCTGATATTGCAGTGGATCAACCTCAGAGTTCCTCTGTCTTTACACCTCACACCGACACGGTATAGATTGTTTGAAAATTGTAGAAGTTTTGAAATATTCTAAACACTAATCTGTGTGCATCTCTGCCGGGACCTTGAAAATTGTGGGGAACCCAAATAGGAAATTTTCAACAATTGTTTGCAGAATTTAATTTTACAATTGTTTTGGACAATTTTTCGTTACTATATTTTTTGCAATTGAAAAATAATTATATTTTGAAACACTAACAATTTGCAACCGTTGATATGGGCTATTTTTGACTCTCAGAATTCCAAAGTGGTTGAAAACTCAGAACCGGACCCGGGGGGGGGGGTAGGGCGGCCACCTTCTCAGTCGCGATTCGAAGGTTGGAAAAATTAAGGAGAAAAATGGCGCGAATTTTCTTCCTTCTAACTTGCATATTCATCATGTTTAAGAAGAAAAAGCCTGAAGTGCATCCGATTTTTTTGGTTAAATTTACGATTTTGCCTAAAAATGTGTGTATACTGTATGTATTTTAAAAATTTTTCTTGGTACTTCAAAATGAAGATAATTTAAGTTCCGAAGAGTGATTTTATTACAAAAACAAAAGATTGCTACAACTTCTGTAGGGGCTCAGCCCCCAGACCCTCCGATGAAAATGTTTTACCGCCCCCCGTTGCCAAATCCTGGATCCGCCAGTGACCGGACCTGACCCAAAGGAGCCGAGCTAGGGTTGGGCAGGGTTTTTTTTTGCGTCCAGATGTGCGTCTGGACGCAAAGTTTCTTATCTGGACGCAATGAAATTTTAGCGGGACGCAAGCTAGACGCAACATTATTTCGGGAGAAAATTCACTTTTGTAAGAGTAAAAACTTTAAATGTTTCCAGTACCAATTTTTCCGTTTTTTCCAAAAATTTCTTCGGGTCCTGGGGGCTCCGCCCCCAGACCCCCGGTGTTTCTCACTTTGTCATGGAATGCCAAGGTGCAAGGTCATGTCTCAATGTTACTCAATGTTATTTGTTAAGTTGTTGTCCACCTGCATCCATATATATCAGATTTTTTCGAACTCATGAATTTCACGTCAATAAATACATAGAGATTACTAGGTGCATTTATATACATTCAACAGGTCAGGTAGGATCAAGATTAGTACTAAAGTAAAACCCCGAAATTAACAAAATTTGTAACTGTAGCAGAAGCAGAATATCCAAATTTTTTGGTTCTTCTAAAAAAACGTTTTTCGCAAAAAATGCACAAATGGCAACTTAAAATAACGCAAGATTACCATTTTTCTGAAATTTTCAAATACAAAAGACCTATGTACGAGCAATTCACTATCCATTTATTGTAACTAACGTTAATAGTATTTACAAATGCTTCACTGTTTTGCAGTTGAATAACGCTGCCTGGGGCATACACGCTTCTCTATTGACTTTATACTGAGTTTATTCAAAATTCAAGAAGTCACAGATGCAATTAACACAAAAAATGCATTAGCGTTAGGAGCTTTAGTTAGAATAGATGTAACAGTTGCCAAATAATCTTTTTAAACATTTCCATTACGGATTATTCTGTAATTTCAAAAAATTCTTCAACTTCTGGGGGGCTCCGCCCCCCAGACCCCCCGGTGCTCATTTGCAATAATCCTGCTATTAAGGATCACCAGTTGTCAAAGTTTGCGAAACCGAATGTATGTTTTAATGTTTGCTACCTTTCTTCTCAATGATATTCCTAAATATTTCATAAATTTTTAATACTTTAATTAGTTTAACTAACATTGAAATATCGGAATAATGTGTGTCAATATATATATATATATATATATATATATATATATATATATATATATATATATATATATATATATATATATATATCGAAAATTACTAAGCTCTGCAACAGACGCCAAATAAAATCTTTTTAAACATTTCCATTACGGATTATTCTGTAATTTCAAAAAATTCTTCAACTTCTGGGGGGCTCCGCCCCCTAGACCCCCCGTCGTGTATGTTGGACGCATCTATATTCTTGGTAGGTAGTCCTGTAATCGTGCATTACCGTTAAGAAGCATCAGCTTTCTAAATAATCTAAACAGCTTTGCACTAAAGAAATTATCGAAATTTTTATAAATAAAACAATTTTTGCACTAAAAAACACGCTAAAACAAGATTTCTGCCTGGACGCAAAATTTCTTAACGGGACGCAACTTAAATTTAGCGGGACGCAAGGTTGACGCAAATCCGAAAACCAAAAAAAAAACCCTGGGGTTGGGGTCAGCCACCGATTAAAATTAGTATTAGCCACCCTCCTATTATTAAAATATTTTTATTAATCATTATCGTTTCTAAATTTTGTTTTTTCTAGACTAAATTCACTTTGGCAGATGAAGCTCTTTGGTACCGAATTCCGTTGGACTCTTTTAAAGAGAAGTTTGGCTTAACCAGTTTGCCCTATGAGTATCGTAAACAGGTATATGTCGTAGCAAGATAGTAAAATTTGCAAGATAGCTATCTTGCTAAGACTGGCAAGATAGATATCTTGCTAAAATTTTAGCAAGATAGTTATCTTGCCACGAAATTTAGCAAGATTACTATCTTGCCAAAATTGTTGGTAAGATAGTAATCTTACTATAGTACGACCAAAAAATGTGTGTACAAACTTCGACCGTTTATAGCAGATTAACCTTTGGAGTAAACTCCAACAATGTATATATTTTTAGAATCCTCAGGAACCCGAGATTTCGAAAATTTGGAAAAATCCGGAATTCCGGGTTTCATTCACGGAAAATCTAAAATTTTTAGTTTTTCGCCCAATTTTTATCGCAATCAAAATTTTGTTTCCACGATCGAATAGAGCTGGTCCCGCTGCATATTTTTGCTCTTAGAATTTTTTTACGAAAATGGACCCAATTTCCGGAATTCCGGGTTTTCAAAATTTCCGGATTTTAAAAACTTTCTCCAATACCTCCAGGATGGGAATCATTCGAAAGCTCTTATCGAGCCGAACAACTTTTCTAATAGATTGAACTCTTGAAGATGCACACAATTCCCGGAATTCGAAAAAACCGGATTTCCGGATTTTAAAAATTTTCTCCAATACCCCACAATATGGGTATCATTCGAAAGCTCTTGATGAGCTGAACAAATCTGGTAATAGAACTTACTCGCAGAAATGAGCCCAGTTCTCGAAATTCAGGAATTCTGGATTTCAGTCTAGCTTGGAAGGTATTAGCGAATTTCGAGAACTGGGCTCATTTCTGCTAGTTGGCTCTATTACAAGATTTGTTCAGCTCATCAAGAGCTTTCGAAAGATACCCATATTGTGGGGTATTGGAGAAAATTTTTAAAATCCGGAAAATCTGGTTTTCTCGAATTTCGGAAATTGTGTGTATTTTCAAGAGTTCATTCTATTACAAATGTTGTTCAGCTCGATAAGTGCTTTTGAACGATGCCCATCTTGTGGGTATTGGAGAAAATTTTGGAAATCCGGAAATCCCGTTCATTTTCGTGAAAAATTTATAAGAGCAAAAATATGCACTGGGACCAGCTCTATTCGATCGTGGAAACAAAATTTTGATTGCAATAAAAATTGGGCGAAACTAAAAATTTTAGATTTTCCGTGAATGAAACCCGGAATTCCGGATTTTTCCGAATTTTCGAAATCTCTGGTTCCTGAGGATTCTAAAAATATATACATTGTTGGGGTTTACTCCAAAGTTGCTATAAACGGTCGAAGTTTGTACACACATTTTTTGGTCGTACTATAGAATTTAGCAAGATCTTACCAGTTTCAGCATGAAAGGTGTTTTCAATTGGGAAAGACTCTCATTAATTACCTGTTTTATGCAGTTCAATGAGTTTACTGCGAGCGGGACTCGCAAATTTAAAACTAACCATTGTGCTCTGCATCACTGTTGACATAATATTTGTAATGGAATATGCTAAAGTTATAAATTGAATGGGAAAATAAATAATAATATATTATATATTTCAAAGTTAACAGTGAAGAAAGATACAAAAAGTGATAACTATTTGCCGACAAGACCAATCTCACAAATTAGTTTTATATGCATATATTTAATTTTTCGATCTTTTAAAGACGCTTTCAGTTTCAGTATTTTTCATAATCATGACGAATATAAACTTTGTTACTTCGTTACATTCGCATCGCAATAATGCAATTTCCAAATGTTTGTTTACAAATTTGTTTGTTTCCAAATGTTTCCAAATTGAAAACTCCTTTCATGCTGAAACTGGTAAGATGACTATCTTGCTAAATTCTAGTAAGATTACTATCTTACCAACAAATTTGGCAAGATAGTAATCTTGCTAAATTTCATGGCAAGATAACTATCTTGCTAAAATTTTAGCAAGATATCTATCTTGCCAAAGTCTTAGCAAGATGACTATCTTGCCAATTTTACTATCTTGCTACCACATATATATGTCGTGTTCACTATTTTTGTCTTTATTATGCGAATTGGTGTCACAAAAATGTTTTCCGTTGTATTGAAAGAAATACTGATTTATTGTGTAAAAGAGTTGACCCTCTATTAAGCTCAGTAGTCCCGTATTCTTCCCTACAATCCGATCCCCCCCTTCGTCAAAATGCGAACTGCGCTGCTTGGGAATTAAACTACAAATTTCGCGGAATGTCAAATTTGAAGAAATTTTCTTCTTCGTCAGTTATTTTTTGCTCAGTTTTTGCATCTGTCAGCAATAATTCTACTTATTTTTGCGGTAATAGCTTTTGTTAGTGGATATTGCAAGGACCGCACAGTTTTGCTCATATTATATTTAGCTAAATACCCTCCGGTTGAAGTTTCTCCCCCTTCGGACTTTCAGGGCCCCAAGAAGACCCCCACCCCAGGAAAAATCCCTGAAACCAGTCCGTGTTGTTGTCAGTACGATTGACTTTCCATTTCTTCATATTAGTCATATTTATAAATAATTTATGCTTTATGTTTGAAATTCTCTGTATTTGTTTTTTCTGTGTTTTATGTGCTATTTTCTTATTTTGTAGATGGATACCTTTGGAGAATTGGCCTTCATGATCCGTCGTCCCTTTCTAGATCTGATTTCCTGTTTCAATGCTGTACATCCTGATCTGCCCGTCAATCGATTCGTCCTATATATCCTTTTAAAAACAATAAATAAAACAAAAGTAACATTAGAATAGGTTCGGAATAAAGAATTCTTCGATTAAAAAGTTATACAATAAATTAAACACTAATTTTGTGGAGATTATAACAGCTTTTGTGAGTTTAGGTATATATAGTGTTTTTATTTTATTTTATAAACCTACCAGCATAACTTGAACATATTTTCCCCACGTTTTTTTTACATATAGTAGGGTTTATCGAATGATTTTTCCAAATTTTAACTATCCTTAACCCTAATCTCATTCTTTTGTCTTTTACTTGGGAAATCCGGTACGGGCAAGTCTTCCACTATAATTCAGATGGCTCAGTTGGCCCACAGTAAAGGATGGATTGTTTGCCATGTTCCGGATCGTAAGTCTGACAATCTGGAAAGGATGAAGAGGTTTAACTGCTTTTTATGGGGACTCTCTACTTCTACAGTACTACAGCTTGGGCTTGTTCTACTAGTGGGGGGGCATAAACGCCCTCCATGTAAAAATTCTCCAAAATATTAGCTGTCCAAAATCCAAAATGTTGTTGGTGTCTAGTTTGGTCATCAAAGCTTCTCTCTCAGAAGGTAGGCTTTTGAAGCATTTTTCCGCCTTGCCCGTAGTTTTTACCTAATTTCAACAATTCTAACCACTAAATCTGCTCTTGTTTTGGACGAAACTGACTTATCCAGTTGGTGCAGCCAAAATTACACAATTTGTAGCATATTTTATGAAACGGGTTTTGTCTGTTAGTTTGGACACCATTTAAATTTCTAGTCAATTGTTGGTTTTTGTGATCTTCTGTTCATGCGGTGCATTGTTATTAATTCTATTAATTCTTTTAATTAGTTGATTTTTATATTATATTTATAATATATTGGTTTTTCTCTCTTTTTTCCAGCCTTTAAATGGTCACGAAAGTATCGAGAAATTTCCATGTCCACCTGGAAACCGGGTCGGATCGACCTGCCCCTGGAATCAGCGGATTGGTTGAAGAGTTTTCGAGTCCTCAATGCCGACCTGATTGAGCAGCATGAAGTAGGTATCTAATGCTGAATGCTTAACATTTTACCTGACTTTTTATGTTTATGTTTATGTTTGTATCAAACTTGCCATGAAATGTTAACTCGAGTTTAGGAATGTAAAATTCCTGTAAAATCGTCAGTTAGCTGGGTTTGAGCTCTGGTGTTACAGGTGAGCTACTGAGCCAGGATTTAGCTTAACGAATGCTTTTTGACAAAGCACCAGCTTTGCGGTGGTGGATATACAGATGTAATACACGGTTGTATGTGGACGCGGCATCGGGGTTGGGTGGCTCACGAAATCACGCTGCTGTAATAAACTATAAGCCAATATATACTAACCCAGCGTGATTTAGTGGGGTTTAATTTAAAAACATACTTTTTGGGTTCATGTAGTGCAACATTAGAAGGAAAAACAATAATCGGAGATACGTTTTTGATGGAGATGCTATGCATAAGCTTGTTTTCGCTGAAGACGAACTGTTGAAAGTGTTTGAAAAAGTGAATCGTTCGGAAAGTTCAATAAATTAACACTTTGTTTGTCTTTTTGCCACTACTTTGTTGAAGTCACTCCTTCACATTAACTTTCTTAGCTAATCCTAGGATGTGCGTCCATGACATTCTCCTATATATAAGAAGAACTGAAGAAGAGTTAGCCACTAGAGGGCTCCTCTTCTTGGCATTGCGTAACGGGGCTCCGCCCACAGTACGCGAATGTTCCCCGTTTGGGAGGGGGGTCGCCAAAAAGTCGCCCTCGTTTGGGGGCGCCCAAGCAGACTAAAGTTGGCTGATTCTGATTGGCTGTTGGCAACCTTCCCCCAAACTGGGAGCCTTTCAGGAAATAAGCTAAAACTACCGTAAACTCTTGCTCCCCCCCGCCCCAACGGAAGGGGGTTCTGTAATCTGATTAGCTGTTAGCTGTCACCCTAGTCCTCAAACTGGCACCTCGTTTTGGTGACCCAGCGCCAACGAAGGGGTATGCTTTGGCGACCTGGGGCCAATTCCATAAAAATCTTGCAACTTGCACTTGCACTTGAACTTGCACTTGCACTTGAACTTGCACTTGCACTTGAACTGCAAGTTCAAGTTGTCAGTGTTTCATAAAACTTTTCCTGCTACTTGCGGAAATTAGCTAAGCAAGTTGCAAGACTTGACAACTTGTAAACGCAAGTTCAAGTGCAAGTTTGCAAGTAGCTGATCTTTGAAAAATTCACCAAAAATATTTTAAAATTTATATAAATTTAAAAAATTAAAGAAATTGTTTGAAATTCACACTGTATTACGACAATAATCTAAAGAGCATTGTCCTAAAATTTCTCCAAAAAATATAAAAGTTAAGAAAAGTTATAGCAATTTTTGTTCCATTTGTTCAGTGAAAAATCACTCAACCACTTGCACCTCAAGTGCAAGTTGCAAGTCCATGTGTTGACGATTTTTATGAAACAGATTCTGACCGCAAGTGTTAGCGGACAACTTGCAACTTGCGGACTTGCAACTTGTGGTTCAAGTGCAAGTACGCAAGTACCACTTGAGGGTCTATGAAACACTTTACTTGTAACTTGCACATGCAAGTTGCAACTTGCATATGCAAGTTGCAAGTTTCAAGTTTTATGAAATTGGCCCCAGGTCAACCCCACGCTCTTCAAACGGGAACATTTGCATGTTGTGACGGAGCACGATTACGCAATGCAGTGAAAGAAGCCTGCTAGCGGCTTACTTCTTCTGCTTAGTTATAATGAAATATTATGCACTCTTGCTATTAACTTAGGGTGTATTCGTTGTGTCCACTTTTTGTGCTTTTGTTTTCTACATAGTCAGTCTACATTCACTTGTACGATAATGTCGGCCCAAGCCAAAAATGGACTATAGAACTAAAATAAGGTTAATGGAAATCTGTGTCTTTTGAGTTTTAAAAATGTTTAGTTAAGCACACGTAATTAACCTGCGTCAGTAACTGATTTAAGCGTTGATAACATTTGAACACTTGAATCGACAGTGGTACATGGTACGAGTTAGCGCAGTATGATATGATTACTTGCCCGGTTTGGGTGGGATTGGAGCGTTTTATTTATATATTGGTTTTTGGTTTTCATCAGTGCTTTTAATAGATCTTGTCTCGCTTACCCCCCATCGCTCAAAATTCTTAAAACTTGACCAAAAGAGCTAAGATTTGGTATGGGTATGTTTTCGACCACGCTGAGTTCAATCGCATAATTTTTGGTTTTCGCGAAATTAGATTTTTTCTATTTCTAAGGGGGACCAAGAGAATCCGAAAACTTTTTGTTTCGAATTTACTTGAAAAGTTGTCTATAGGAGTTTTCCGGATCGTAGAACACAAATCTGAAGTCCGTTTATGGATTAACCTTTTCGTTAGCTCAGTATAAGTTTGGAGCGGTGGGGAGTAATCGAAACAAGACCCCTTTTAATACCTATTATATTTTTGCAGCTGAAAACAAGCAAAGAATATAAATGGACCAGTCGTGAGGTTACTGAAGAGAAACAGTCATTGCTTAGTGTTGTTGACATGGTAAGAACTTGGAAAATAGAGACTGGGCTGGACAAAGCTAGGCCAATCATTTTTTCGTTTTTTAATATTTTCCTGTGTGAACTGAAAATTATACATTCTTACATCCTAGACTTTAAGTTAACGTTAAGCTATTATTCTGTAAAACCTAATATTTCGCCATAGAAAGTGATTTTCGGCTTGTTTTTTAAAATACCAATCGATATTAAAGGGTTTGGTTTTCTGTCTTATCGTAGAAAATATATATACGTACATATTGTATTCTGCCAAACAGTGGCCCACCCAATAAAACGCCCATGGGCTTTTTTTCGGGAGGTGGGCGTTTTTTGGATTTCTCAATGCTCACTTTCATGTCTTTTGGAAACTAAAAGTTCTTGAATAAACTATTTGGGGGACGTATATAAGAAACAATTTGCTTAGCATCTTTCCGCCCGCAGAAATTCATCGAATTTATTGAAAATTCACAAGGAGAAAAAGAGTAAAAGGTTTTGGGGGGGCGGTGCCGTTTTTATGGTATGAAATTGCCGATTAAAACTGTAATACGGTAAGAAAAATGTTCCGTTTTTGCTATTATTGTGATTCTGGTTAAGTTCTGTGCTGCAACTCTAGCGTTCATGTTCTTAATTTAATGTTGCGATTGAGAACTCCAAAAATCTAAGATTCCTTTGATCCTTTTTAGTGTTTATATATGGATAAATTTAGCTTTATAGTTTTATGATTGATCAATCTGTTATTCGTCGTCGCTTATCAGAAATTAGAAAACGTGTTTGTTGGTCATTAATTGCTAGTTTTGTTGTATTTTATGTCTTTTATTTTGTGTATTTATGCTTATATATGATTTGTGTCTTCGTTTATTGTTTCAGGGAATTAATCGAGTGAAATTTGCCTCAGATTGCATAGGGGTTCTCCTACGTGAACTGAAATTGCATGCATCTGCTAAACGGTACCTGCAAAGTTTAGATATCAGCAAAAAACGAGTGTATAATAAAAATATCAATAAAAGTAGAATAATGTTAATAAAATCACACTTGCTTGCTTTATTCTAACTCTTTCTTGAATACTTGTTGCAAAGAAAATGTATCATGGGGGCGCTCGGAGAGCCCCCCATAATATGAGCTATAAAGGCACTTTGCGGATTTTGAAAAGTGCTAATTAGGCATAACTAATTAACGGGAAGGAATTAAGAGCTAGTATTTACATTTTTGAAATCTCCAGGCCAAGAGCTTTCGAATGATACCAAACTTGCCCGGAAAAAATGAAGTTTGAAAAAATCGACTTTCTCTTACGGGTTTGAAAGTGGGGGTTTTTTTTCTCTGTATTCAGCATGATTTTTGTCAATTTTGTGTTAACTCGATTTTTCAAACGGCCCATAGAAAAAAATTTTCTATACTATTTTTGATTATCTAGGCAATGGTATTTAGCAAGTTTATGTTTTTTTTCCGAATTTCGATCTGGTTCGATTTTTACAGATGGTCAGAAATGGAAAAAATAGCGTTTTTGGACACCTTCAAGCGGAAAAATTTCTAAGTCCGAAAATTTGAAAATAGTCTAAAAACGGCCAAAAACGGCGTTTTTCGGCCTTGGGGTGGTACCCATATAAAGTAAATCGGGGTCGCTGAACACGATGAGCATAGTGCCGACACCGTATCTCGCCTGGTTCATCTGGTTCAACTGGTTCAAAATTGAACCAGTTCCTGATTCAAGCTACTGGAGATAGCTGGAAGGCTGAAATTTTGCATACAAAGGTTATTGGGCATGGGGAATTTACTGGTGGTGTTACTTTGGTGATCCGACCCATGGCTGGCCAGATCTGGTTCAACTGGTTCAAAATTGAACCAGTTCCTGGTTCAAGCTACTGGAGATAGTTGGAAGGCTGAAATTTTGCATACAAAGGTTATTGGGCATGGGGAATTCACTGGTGGTGTTACTTTGGTGATCCGACCCATGGCTGGCCAGATCTGGTTCAACTGGTTCAAAATTGAACCAGTTCCTGGTTCAAGCTACTGGAGATAGCTAGAAGGCTGAAATTTTGCATACAAAGGTTATTGGGCATGGGGAATTTACTGGTGGTGTTACTTTGGTGATCCGACCCATGGCTGGCCAGATCTGGTTCAACTGGTTCAAAATTGAACCAGTTCCTGGTTCAAGCTACTGGAGATAGTTGGAAGGCTGAAATTTTGCATACAAAGGTTATTGGGCATGGGGAATTCACTGGTGCTGTTACTTTGGTGATGCAACCCATGGCTGGCCAGATCTGGTTCAACTGGTTCAAAGTTGAACCAGGTCCTGGTTCAAGCAACTGGAGATAGCTAGAAGGCTGAAATTTTGCATACAAAGGTTATTGGGCATGGGGAATTCACTGGTGGTGTTACTTTGGTGATCCGACCAATGGCTGGCCAGAGCTGGTTCAACTGGTTCAAAGTTGAACCAGTTCCTGGTTCAAGCTACCGGAGATAGCTGGAAGGCTGGAATTTTGCATACAAAGGTTATTGGGCATGGGGAATTCACTGGTAGTGTTACTTTGGTGATCCAACCCATGGCTGGCCAGATCTGGTTCAACTGGTTCAAAGTTGAACCAGGTCCTGGTTCAAGCAACTGGAGATAGCTAGAAGGCTGAAATTTTGCATACAAAGGTTATTGGGCACGGGGAATTCACTGGTGCTGTTACTTTGCTGATCTGACCCATGGCTGGCCAGATATGGTTCAACGTTCAAAGTTGAACCAGTTCCTGGTTCAAGCTACTGAAGATAGTTGAAAGGCTGAAATTTTGCATGCAAAGCTTATTGGGCATGGGGAATTTCACTGGTGGAATTTGTGATTGCTGCTGCCACAGTTATGGCAGCGCTCCCAAAAACTAGACGGAGGACAAGTAGGAAAAATGCTCCTTGCAGTCGCATGAAAAAGTTAATATGAGCTATGATGGTCAACATTTAAATGTGTCAAGGACAAGATTTAAAATGTTTAATATGAGCCAACATCTAAATAAGTAGAGGACAAGATGTAAACGGCTAATATGAGCCGCTACGTTTCTCTTGGGCTCATATTGACGCGACTAAAATGGCAAACATACAGTTTACGGTTGGCATATAAGCATCAGTGTTTATAAACTATTTAATTGGTTTGGGAATATTGAATTAATGTGTTGATTGCGATTATAACTTCAAATGTGAATTCTCAAGATTTCACAACATGTGTAAGTGCCACATTTTCGTTTCTTCATTAGATTGGACTTTGGTTTCGTTTTGTTGACTTATATGGTGGCCTTAAATGTGTACTTGGATGTAGCGGTGGAGAAGAAAACATTTACTAACAGCTTTGCAAAATTAATGTTTATATGCGTCGTTATTCATGCAAGCCATTTCAATGTTGTATTCAAAGTAAGCAAAAG
>JASAND010016704.1:0-38100 GCA_030248195.1 Trissonchulus latispiculum
GGTTTGGTTTTTCATAGATATCATGAAGCCGGGATAACCGAAATTACAAATGGGTTTAAGGTTGCTCAAATTTTCGGGTTCGACGCCAACGCCTTATACCTCTGGTGCACAATGCAAGAAATGCTCACGGGTCTGTACGCCGAATGGAAACCCACAGAAGATGGGAAATTCAAAAGATGGCTACAAAAAGGGCGCAAGGAGGCTATGTGGCTGGAGTATATGGCAAAGGAAATGGGAGTTAGGGTTGAGCACGCTTACAACGGGGGACAAAAGAGAGTAGGAAAGTCCAAAGTTGATGGGTGGGCTCAGGAAAAGAATCTCGTCCTACAATTCCATGGGTGCTATTTCCACGGACATGGCTGCGAGTTGGATAGGAACCAGGACCCTGAGGAACGCACTAAGAGAAGGGAAGAACTGAGCGGGTGTCCCAGGCAATTAAAGATGGGGGTTTCGATCTTCTTGAAAAGTGGGAATGTGAGTTCGACAAAGACCTAAAAAACTCCCGGACATGCAAGAGTTTATGGAAGAACACTTCAATCTCCCTAAGAAACGATCGGTCCTTACTTTCGCACAACTAGTCACCCAAATTCAAGCTAATAGGGTTTTTCGGATTAGTTGAGGTGGAGATTGAGTTACCTGAGGAAAAGAAAGAACATTTTGACCCCTATTTTCAAAAATGTAGAAATTTCAAAGGAAGATATTGGAGACCACATGAAAACTTTTTGCGATTTGAATGAGTTAATGGAACAGCCTAGAAGGGGATTAATTGGGACTTACTTTGGAAAGAAAATTCTTCTAGCTACTCCTCTTATTAAGTGGTATCTAAAACACGGGCTAAAAATTATTAAGATTTACCAGGCAATGGAATTCAAACCTAAAGCTTGTTTCAAAGAGTTGGGAGATGAGGTAACTTACCACCGATCAGCAGCCGATTCCGATCCAGATTTAGCACTCAAGGAAGAAATGTTCAAACTTTTGGGAAATTCTTATTATGGCCGAACCATCACAAACTTAGAAAAACACCAGGATGTAAGATGTTGTCAAAGGTCAGGGGCTAGTAGGGAAGTGAATGGGTGGAGATTTCGGAGATTAGATGATTTGGGGAATGGGATATATGAGGTTCAATCAGCCAAGTCCAAAAATGTTTATAGGCTTTCAGAATTAGTGGGATTCTTCGTTTACCAGTACGCAAAATTAAGGATGCTTCAATTCTACCACGATTGCCTTAAACCAAATTTGTGGCCCGAAACTTTCCAATTGTACCAAATGGGCACCGATTCCCTTTACTTCGCCTGCTCCTCCAAATTTAAGTGATTGTGTCCCTATTAGAAATGAAAAACAATGGGATAAGGCCCTTAAAGATTTCTTTGTCCTAGACCCTAGTCAGAAAAGAATACCCTATTTGTTCAAAGAGGAATAGACTGGGGACGGAATAATTGCCCTTTGTAGTAAAACTTACCTAGCTTGGGGAAAGACCAATAAAGTCTCCCATAAAGGAGTGAGCAAGGCATTAAATAAATATGACCCCGAAGATTTTAAAAATGTTTTCCGAAGATTTTAAAATGTTTTAGAAACGGGCAACACAAAGTCTGGGGAAAATCGAGGGTTCCTACATCCAGAAAATAAAACAGTTCAGTACCATCAAACAAAGCACGCCCTAGGCTATCTCTACCCAAAAAGGAAAGTGCTAGCAGACGGGGTAAGTACGGCTCCTTTGGATATATAATTGTTTTATCCCAACAGTCCTCTTCGGGGCTAACTGTATATATTGCATATGGATATGTTGTATATTGTACTTAGAAAATAAAAAAAGAATAAAACAAAAAATACGAAAACATTAGGCTAGGACCGGGCTTAGGTTAGTGGATATTATAGGTAAGTTAGTAGGTAGTTAGGTAGGTTAGGTAGGTAGGTAGGAGTCCGGTAATGGGCCGACGCCGGGTCCCAAGCCCCGGGGGAAGAACTCAGAGGGACGGAGAAGAAGAAATATTCCTTTTAGATACTAGGAGAACCGGAAGTGTAAGGAGTACAGGCTGTATTAGGAGTAGTGGGGGTACCGGGGGTACAGGGGGTACAGGGGTACCGGGGGTACAGGGGGAATTGGGGTACTGGGGGTACAGGGGGTACTGGGGGTACCGAGCAAGGAAGACACCATAGAACAGGCAGAGAACGGGAAAGGCCAAAAGGACATTTACTCACGGGAGTGCTGGTCGAAAAGCTCGCTACTATCGGTGCTTATGCCGGACACAATGTTCTCAACTGACACTGATAAAAGGACACTGCAGATTCAGAGGTGCTAAATCGATACTCAGTCGTCTGCCAAACCGCATAAAGCAATTGAAAACGCGGTCAGCTGACGTAGATTCATTTCCCATTGGAGCGTTGCTGCTACAATGGCTTATTGAAAATTCAGCAAACTTTCAATATCAAGCGTGTCAAACAGGATGACTTATTTTTGCAGAAGAACAATCCAGTCTCAATCAAGTTTTCACGTAATCAGACACACGAAATCGGCATTGTATAGCGTGTATACATGTTAATTAATCAGCAATCGCGACAGATTGACAGTCTCACGTAGCAGAACTGCGTTTGCTTCGTTTACCTTGAATAGGTGTTAACAAGTAGATGTGGAAGGCTCTGGCTTGGTTGTTTATTATAACTGGGTACAATGATGGTGTCTTCGTTTAGATAAGTGATGAATACACCAACCGACGAATATACTCCCAGATAGCAGCAAACACTGAATGAGATCAGCCACACTACGCGGGCGCGTTTTTCACTGGAAACGATTTCTCCAATTCCGTGAATATAGCTGTTTTCAAACTGTTGCAGTGACATCCCGGAACGAAACAAAATAACATCAACGCGTCTATTCGTTTGTTTACTCCTATCTTCAACAAATCACTGCGATGTAGTTACGTCGGCTAACACAGACTTAGAAAATGTTATGTGTGTAGGTTAAAGTTATAATTTATATAGCTAATATGTAGGTTGGTTGCCAGGAAGGAATTCTAAGCCGCAATGCCTGTCTACAACTTATTTTGTAAGTTGAAGTTTTGCTGCAAAAGCCACAATTTGTGACTCTTAGGGCGTTCGATTAATGGCTGTGCTTAGGTTCTGTAGAAATGCCGTTCCACTCTGAATGGAAGAAGACATATTCATTAAACTGCAGAAATGTAGTACTTGTATGTTTTCGCGCTGAGCTCAAACGTAGTAAAGCTGTCGATCTTCGAGAAATTCTATTTTTTGTTCTTCACAAGGGTTCAAAAATGCACCGTATTCTGTTGAAGTTTGTATAATATTTCGGTCCATATTAAAAATAAACCAATTCTACTGAAGACACATATACACAATTCCTTCCCAAAGTGCTTCCCAAACTTTCTCACCAAAGCGGCTCCCAAATTTTGGCAAGTTTTTTGATTCTGCCAAAACTTCGAAAATTCAAATTCAAATTCAAACTCAGAGTTGGTCGCGGGCCGGATTTTTGCTACCCGCCCTGGCCCGCGGCCCGCATAAGGGTACCCGCCCCGCCCCGCCCCGCGGCCCGCGGCCCGCAGACAAGTGATACCCGCAAGATACCCGCAAAATTTTTCGCCCGTCTCATGTGGAAAACTAAATTAAAACGGCAATTTTCATTTTATTAGGTTTTCTATTTTATCGTTAACTTTCTTAGTGCGAAATATACTCTGAAACAATTGTAAAAATACTTTGCAAACAATTAGTGCATCAGATGTATTAAAAATTTAAAGAAATAAACGAAAAATAAAAAGCATCATTCTTAATGACATTCCAAAAAGTTTGATATTTTAAGGTGGCATCTAAAACTTGGAACAGCAACAGAAATAGGAACAGGAACGGAAGGAACATGATTTCAGGAACAAGAGCAGGAACGAAGTCGGATAAACTTCAGGAACCGAAACATGAAATTAAAAAGATCATAAGAGGGCCACAAGATCTCCACATGAACTGCTTTGATATTACCTTGTAATGTCACTATTACTTTTCTTAATATGCGGATTTAGTTTTACAAATAAGATTTCTATACATTGGAAATTATGGGTTTAAAATAGACCCCTGTTTGAAATAAGACTCCTGTTCCTGTTATCTGGAATTGTGGTTGCTGCCAACAAACCAATGTTTTGGGTCCTGCTCCTGAAAATGGATTTCCTTCTGGTTCGTAAACATAGGTCTCGGTTCCTGTTCTTGTTAGAAACGGTATTTGCTCCTATTCCTAAAATTAGGCTTCCAAAAAGCAGACCACTGTCTTGTTCCTGTACATGTTCCCGTTCCTGGTTACTTTGTCGCTGTTCCTGTGCCTATATATTGGCTTTAGTTCGTAGTGGCCTCATTTTTAATCATAAACAAGAATATTTCTATCTACAATCCGGCAACAGATTAAAATTAAAAACAAAATAAATATTCGTGAAAACTCATTCAACTAGTTTCAACTAAATTAATACATTTCTAGGTTTATAAAGCAAACGTCTCTAAACTTTGCAGACTCAGGAACTGTGTTGGATAAGAAAACCGAAAATCTTATAGTATATAATTTAAGTTTATATATATATACAACATTTAAAATTTATCGGGTTTGAAATCGCTGAATATGTATATGAGTCGTCCCGAAGCCGAGATGACTGGTCCGCTCTTTTAATCAAAGCAGCACAGACGCACTATTTCATAAGACTTTCAAAACTAAATCAGAGGTTAAAATACAAATGCAGTATGTTCTGTTTAACTATTAAATTTCACTTCGTTTTAGACAAAAATAGTTAAAATTTTTAGGTTAGGCCCGCACAGATACCCGCACGGGTAGTGCAGGTATTGAAATTTGGTAATACCCGCCCCGCCCCGTGGGTACCCGCGGCCCGCGACCAACTCTGTTCAAACTCATACATTCTACTAAGTGTGACTTATAAGCGTGACACATCGTCTGCACGCTAAAGCTGACCCCCCCCCCGCAAATTGGACCCTTCACTTCAAAAAACTTTAGCCGCTATGCACGTGCTCTAAAGCTCAAAACAGACACAAATGCTTGTGTTTTCGAGCTTTAGCATACCACAAGCATAGGGCGAGTGAGCGCATCTCCGTTTCGAAAGGGTACCAATTTGCCGGGCGGGTCGCTGGGTCCAACTTGCGGGGGGTCACTGGGGTCCAATTTGCGGGGGGGTGGGTGGGGGGTTGGATCAGCCGTTAGCGTGCACAGGTTATGTCAAGCTGATAAACATAGAGTATAGCAGCTGTCCCTGTCATACTCTTATGTATTATGTTCTCTTGATAATACTAAATAAAAAATACTGAATAATTACCTATTGTAAAAAGAAAGTTATTGTCTGTACTGGTGCTTCATGACTAATAAAAGAGACTGGACTAACTAGTTGCAGGTTCACAATCGGTAGTGTATGCCTACCGCTCCTCCTCGTGCCTATCAAATAAAACCTAATTGAAATTAGCAGAATTAACACGATACTTTTAATCTCGAAATCTACAAGTATTTGCCAAACAACATTTTTCACAAAACGTAAAGACACCACAAAATGAATACTTCTCCAGGCAAACCAAAATACCAGAATCACAAGATTAGGTCTCAGCTGCCAACAAAGACGGAATCCCAAACCAACCGACTAACTCTAACGCCCAACCAACAACTGATCACCACACTTTTTCCTATAAGACTCCATCTTGGTAAACTATTAAAGTAGCTAAGTTTCCAAAACAACTTTATCATTCATGAAATAATTTACAAAATTAACATTGTCTCTAACGAATATTTCACAAATTACCCCCTCTTTGGCCCGCGCGCCCTCGCCGCGGTACGCGTATTAGTAGGATAAAATTTAGGTTAGAAAATAAATCATAGGTACTAGTTTGCTAAAACGCGTGTGAGAATTTTGAAAACACCGTAAAACTACACTGGAGAACCTCTCCAGAGGCTGACAATGGGAACAAGGCACCACAACACACACACGGGCCCACTACCGGTGCTTGCCCCGATAAAGCAAAAACAAAGACATACAACACAACTGACGACAACACACAACAGACAACATACAACACACACAAACAACAGACATACCCAGAGGACGACAACAGACAGATATGTACACGGGCCAAACTATGATGAAAAAACAAAAATTTCCCAAACCTCAGACAGAAGTAACCGAATGATTCACCCCACTATACAGACTAACCGGAGAATATAGACTATGAACAATGCCAGATAAAGGTAGATTCTAAGAATAAAGCACAATGGTAATAAAGCACAAGATATAAAGCAGCACCGAATCATTATGCTGGCAACAACATGGCAGTAAACAAAATGGCAAGAATTTCACAAGAAAGAATTTTGAAGAATAAAGTATCGTGTTCGTTTTAGGACAAAAAAGTGAAACACAAACCAGACAGTTAGAACCCGAAAAAGAACAAAAATGAGTAAAATACAACATAATTATAGCTGGTAGTAGAACAACGAAGAAAAGAAAAGAATACAAAGCAGTACAATGGCCCAGCCAAGGTAGCGGGCGCCCTTAGAAAGCCAATCCGAAACCTCCGACGTTCAAGGAAAGTACGAAGAACAACAACGTTTAGCAAAATTTAAATAAATTTCACCCCAAGGCTCCCCCCAACCCACGCATATCCCTAAATACAAAGATCCTCCCCCCACCACATTGAAGATATCAGCAAAGCAACATATATATATGGGGAACAGAGGACAATCAACAGCGAACCTAGTCCCAGGACAGGCGTCGTCTGGCAATTAACGCAGTCAATTATGGGCAGGACATGCCCGTAGCCAACCGTAGACACACCCACACTCAAGTCCACCCAACATCACAACCACCAGAAACCACCAACAACCAGTTCCAAGGCACGATGCCAAGCAGCACAAACAACCCATACAAAAGTTCTAACAAGCTCGAACCACCGAGCTGACCACACCACATACCCGCAATCACCGGTATAAAGTCACAGAAAATGACCAACCTGTCCCACCAGTGCTCCTGGAGAGCCGCCCCCCACGAGGCTAGAGCCCTCCAAGAACCAGATAGCACCCAGGGACCAGAACCGTAAAACCGGATAACCGTAGGACCGTAGACCCGGACAACCGGATAACCGTAAAGTCATAGGACCCGAACAACCGGATAACCAAAGAACCATGCCTAACAAGGCAGGACCCACACACCGCCAGTCACCCCAAACCTCCGACGCTCCATCCGTCCAAAGGAACAGCCGGGCAGGGACCACCGATCCATGCAGGGAACCTAGGCTCACTGAGGGATGACGGGAGGGACACATACATTCATACTTATAGACAAAAGATAAATGCAAAAAAATAACTGTACTTTTATTAATAACACAAAGGAATGATCAACAATGTCAGAACAACCTACGTAAACAACATTATAGACATCACAACAAAAGAAACCACAACCAGACACAATACATATCTACTACCAGCTTAGTACATATTAGCCCTACCTATGAATTTAAGGAGGGAAACGGCCAGTGCTTCCCGCCCCAGGAATCCTAATCCCAGAGGAAGAAACGCTGACAGTTCCCTATCAAGGAAAAACGGCTGACAAACTACGGAATCTTTGTGCAAGTGCTGCGTGTTACTCTCCACGCTCCTCAGAATCCTAATCTGGGGATTGGGATCGTAACCGCAGCACCCCACGAGAGGCGGGAGAAAAGTAAAAGTAACCCCAGAACTATTGCCTAGAGGTGAAATGTTGTGACTTTTAGTAACAAGAATTAAAAACAAAAAGTAAAATGGTAAAAATAGTGAGACGAAAATTTAAAACAATGTAGGAGGTTCCGGAAACACCAATTGGACGAGGTAAACACCCCTACAAAGCAGACCCATCCCCTACTAGCAATCGTTCAATTAAGAAAATTTGTACAATGTAGGAAAAATTCCTACAACTGCTATAAATATGCTAGCCATCTGAGGCTTAAACATGAATCTATAAATTTAAACGAGGCTTTTTAACAATCATCAAAACAAACATACGTATTCAATTTAAAAATAAACTTTCAAGAGTATCACTGCCAATAAGGCATTTGGCCAATAAGGCAGTGTTCCAGGATGGAATTTGCTGGTTCAGCCGGCGGCCTTCAAACCATGGCTGGATGATCCTGAAGCTTCTATCGGCCGAAGACGTCTTTGGGAATCCGGCCTTGGCTTGGGAAGTCACCGCCTGTTCCAGCGGATTTCCACTGAATCAGGTCGTAAACGTTTCATTTATTAGTTTTTTGCGTTCGATTTAAAATTAGATTTTTATTGGAAATTTTATCATTTGAACAGTCACATGGTTTTCTTTTGATAGGGAACTGTCAGTAATCCTTGTCCCAGGATCAGGATTCCTGGGGTTCGGATTGCTGCCTGTTTCCCTCCTTAAATTCTTGACTAGGAACAGTTTAGTGGGTTAGCATTCTGTGGTTTTCTTTTGTTCATTGTGTTTAAAAACGTTGTCGGTTCACACACTTATATTTGTTCTTTGTTCTAGTTTCCTCCATATCCTCCCTCCCTTGGTGAGCCAGCACCTTCCCCTATCTATGCCTGGTCGGTGTGCTGGTTTTGGGGTTGGCTGAGGTGGGTTTCGCTGGTTTGGGTCGGTGCAGCGGTTCTGGAGGCTAGTGTGATTAAGTGGTGGTTTGCTTGTGATTGGTCTGGTACGGGTCCTAGTGCTATCACGCTTTTCGGGGGTGCTCTAGCCCGAGGGTGGGCGGCTTCCCGGGGGCACAGGTGGATTCCCGGTGGCGGCTGCCTTTTGGTCGCTGATGGTCTTCCCAGAGCAGAACGTGCTGCTCGCTGACTCTAGAACTTTGTTGTGCGTATTGTACAGGTCTTGGGTGAAGGGCCCTATTGGGCAGGAAGTAGTGGTGATGCGTATTGCTTATGTTGGAATTTGCCGTCCCTTCCCCGGTGTTTGGCTCACCCTTTCCCTTACTTCCGGTTGTGTTTTGTGTATTGTTGTTCGGTTGTTCAGGTATATTTAATCGTGGGTGGTGAAAGTTGTGGTTGGGCTATGCGTGGGTGGGGGTGCCTTGGGGTGAAATTGTGTTTAAATTTTGGGTCTACTTCTCATGTAGGAGGTTTCGGATTTTGGGGTTTCATTGGGGTGGGTGCTCGCTACCTTGGCTAGGCCATTGTATTGTTATTTTTTCTATTGTTTCTGTTCTGCTGCCAGTTTCGTCATTTGGTTTGTCGATTCTAAGCTTGCGGTATTTTGTTGTTGAAAAGACTTCTATCGGAGGTTTGGGAATCTTCGTGGAAGGTTCCGAAATATTGTTCTGAAGTTCAAGATGTCTTATTGTTGATCCAAAAACTTCAGCCTCTCTTTTGTTAGGGTGCTTCCTCGTTGCGGTCTTTATTTTTTGTCTTGTATATATTTGTCTGTCTTGTCTGTCTGTCCCGGAGGTTCCGGTGTAGTTTTACACGTACCCTTTAAGCCAGTAGTGTGTTGTGTTGTCGGCTTCGGGCAGGCGTCCGCGTGTGCGAGATGCAGTTTTAGGTTCCTTTCGTGTACTAATGCTGTTTTATTATGTACTAGTAGGTAGGTTAGCTAGGTTAACTGTAATTTTATTTTACTGACTGCATGGACCGCGGCGAGGGCGCGCGCTTTCAAAAGAGGGGGTATTTTGTGGAAATTTCCTTGTTTTCGAAAATCTACAAACTTCAGAACTAATATGCAAATTAGAAATTCGACATTATCGTAATATGCAAATTAGTTTTGACAATATTTAAGGGAGGGAAGTTTCGTCATTTTCGGTCACTTTCGATTGAACCCAAATTGGTCATCTAAATTGGAGAAGCCTTGGATTCGAAGTAAAGGTTAGAGGTTGGTTGATGGGTTGGGATTTTTGTTTTTGATTAATATAAATGTACACGGTCATATTTTGTATTTTGTTCCTGTCAAATTGCGTTGTCTTGAAAATAAATTAAGTTTTGTTTGAGTTTTCTTTTAACTTCAAAATCACACACTCAACACGAACCAAGCAATCTCTCTCTACTTCTTTAACCAAATTTCCACACTATATTTGGCACTGTAACTTGCTTGTAACTTACTTGTAGACTTGCCCTGAACCTAAGAGGTGCCACAATGTTATCAACTTTTTAATGACACCAATGATTGCCAGAGATTTTCAGGAACTTTCCGTTCTAAATTGAAACATCTGTAACCTGCACTAACGAGTGGTTAGGATGCAGTAAGTGCATAGTAGTTACTGCAGTGCAGCAAGTAGCCTTGCCTATGCATTAGGTGAATGCATTAGCAGCTATCCAGGCTCCAGGCTTTGGTTTCCTAAGCAGTTTGGACCTATGGTCACCCCATCATCGAATTAGGACATGTCGCCAAGATAAAGTGTTAAGTTCAGCTGCACAAGTAGAGATTAACCGGCAATAACCAAACTATAGTTGGTTTTTGACCAAGCTATTTGTAATGAAGTTAGCGAGATCTGATTCTCGATCCACTTTAGACTTGATTACGCGCAAGGTCGGCACGTCCACTTATCGATGCAGGCTTAGGCACTGGATCTCCGATAAGGTGGTGTTCCAAAATCAGAGATTCCCTGCGGCCAACCTTTGTTGGGGTCTTCTCTGTGAGTTCGTTTGATGCACTGGATTGCAGCTGATCAGCAAGAGGGGTCAGCACTTGCTTTCTCTCGAGGGCTGATGATGAATCATTGGGCTCTTCTCTTGGATCTTCCAAATCCTGATCGAAACTTACTTCGGTTGGTCGTGAGCTGATCTTTGTGATGAATATCTAACTGGCAATCGCGCCGCGTATCAAAAGGTAATCGCACCTTTCTCGTGTTAGGTTAAGACTATTAGTCTGACACACAACTAGTTTAATGACATTAATACAATTTCAATTATTACAGCTTACAAGTAGTAAAAGTCAAATACTACAATTTGTGCGGTTCAATCTACACTTACACAGACGTACAGTACAAGGTTACTGTGCCAGAGTTGCCGGTTACCGTTGTTAGTTATATTTATTAATATTATCCTAATTTAGGATAATATTACCCAATTTATATAGTTTTAGGGACAAGGTTCCGCTTTACGTCTTCTTCTTCCTTTTCTAGATTGGTCACTATTAACTATGCGTATATCAAAACATTCTGACTTCGGCAAATGACAGAATACCGCGCAATTTGGCAGCTTGTACAGCGCTATGGAAAACTGCCAAGGAAACCTGCCAATCGTATCGGAATTAGCTAATTGCGTTTCAGTGTAGCAAGACTCCGTGGAATCCTGCTCTGGCGTTTGGAATTTAGCAGATTGTATAAATTCATAGCCAAATTACATTAGGAAAGCTGCCATTCATAATGGAATCGTGCTGTCTGTTTCGCTTTTCGGAATGTTGCCCAAGAAACTGTCAACTGTGATGGGATTTTGCCGTTTGTGATTCCGCTGTTTTCGATTCCGAAGAAAGCTGCTGTCGCGCTTTCCGGTGCGCAAAGATCGTGATTCCTGTCATTTGTCTGGAGTCAGAATCGTTTGATAGACCCACTAATTACACTGTCTCCAATACACTCTCTTAACAGTTGCCTATATGCCCGTGCGGTGCGACTCTTTATCCGTCCTTACAAACGGATTACCAAACTACAAACAAATGGAACTACAAAAACAGCAATTATTAATTGAAGTAAACCTGGGGTCAGTCAATGTGTGAGCCCCCGAATGTTGGACACTGCTTTCGCTCCAACACGCTAGACACGGATGCTGTACGGAATTGTCTTTTGAGGAAATGGAGAAATCGGGGGTCTCCTGGTTCTGTCTTATTTATTCCTAATTGATGAAATTTAGCACATTTACAAAGTTCAATTATGACAGGTCTCGGTTCTTCTTCAGGTTCTTCGGTTATCAAGATACCATGAACTCCTGGCTGATATCTAAGCTCAAGCCAGAGACACTGGGGACTGAGCCCCTGAGGCGATAAAGGTGGTTAAGATTGCCCATTTTGGAAAGAGCTTAAGAACGATTTTGAATGCTAAAGTCCACTCTGCAGTTTCCCCAAATTGATATCAAGCACCGGCGGAATTCGTCTCTGGTCTCGACCTTAGTTATGCTCTAAGTCCACAAGGTACCTGCAGTGATTAGGCTCCACAAAAGTCTGACTGATAAATCCAAAATCAACTTCAGGATCACTTCCAGATCCAATGATCAGCCAAGTTACTGACTCTCACCAAAGTTCCTCGACTAAACGCTTCCACCGACTGATCCAAGTCTGAATAGTCCACTGACTTCTATTTCGAACTGGAGATCACCCGCGCACCTGAATTTAATTTTGCTAAAATTTCGAAAATTCAAATTTAGATTCAAACTCATATATACATTCTACTACTCTACGCAGCGCCTTTCCGCTGTTTTATGTGTGTGTGCTCTTCCTGATTGCTGAGTTGAAACCTGAAAAATAAGCTCTGTTTTAGCGTACTGCAAAGATTTTAGCTCTGCTAGAAAGGGCTTACTGTCTTTTAGCAAGTTGATGGTAAGTAACCAATGATTACTGATTACCAGCGATTACTGGGAAATTGCCATTAGTTAATAGACACAAGAAAGTAAAGCCAACATGATTATTCAACTGCAACAGTCATAACTCCATGGACAGGTCATGTTCACAGAGCCATGGTCGATCTGTCTATCTGTTAATCCAGCCAATACGTGCTTGTTATCTGGTCACACATTCTGAACACATGGTGACTAACAGGATGAAACCGATGAAGTGTAGGACACACTTGTCAAAATGGTATCTTGGCAAGAGTAACATGTATAATCCACTATGAAGATTGACTGAATTTAATCACTGAAATAGTAAATAATAAAAAGTGTTCACAATACATAAGAGTATGACAGCAGGCATACTCCATGTATTATAAGCGTGACACATCGTCTGCACGCTAAAGCTGACCCCCCGCAAATTGGACCCTTCACTTTATCGTGAAGCTAGTTCAGGCTAGACTAACTTTACTGGCCGTAGCCAAAACAGAACTCCGAACTGAGAAAAAAGGTCAGAAGGCGTCTGTGCATCAAGCTCAGAACGCAGAAAGAAAATATAACAACAAAGAGCACTTACTAGCTAAGTTCTTTTCCCTTTCAAGTTATCGATATTTAATTGTTTTGCCGGATTAATTATTTCAGGTGATTTAGTTAATTATTTTAAATGATTGATTTATTATTGTGACACTCCCCCACTTGAAAGAAAACGTTCACGTTTTATGGTCTCAAAAAAAAAACTGAGAAAGAGATTGAAAAGAGAAAAAGTATTGGAATAAGAAAAGTACTGGACCCCCCCAAAATATGCAGAACATAGACAGTTTACAAAATGATAAAATTGACATTGTTCACATAAGTGATTATTGATTGATTAAGATAAGTGATTGTTCAAATTCAGGTGCAATTCAGGGTTTGTTAACCGCAGTGGTGTGCGGTACAGATTCGGAGGAAGTAATTGGATTTCTTGGGACAGGACGAGGGAAGATTGGCGGGCCTATGGGCAACGGTAGTGGCTCCCATGGGCACAATGGTCCGTCGACCAGCAAAAGGGCAACATAGATCGTTGTGGGCGCGCGCGAGACCAGTCGGCCATCAGCTGACTCCGTCCTTGATACCGTGGAGGCGCACGCTGGAATGACTCGCGGCACAGACTCAGGATTGAACGATGGAACCACCGTTGGCCTGGTCTGGCTACCTGAAAATATAAAAGTAGGTGGTAAATTACATCGAACGGGTGAACTGGTGGTGAACTGCATCTGAACTGGAGCTGTTGGCTGCATGGGTCGTATAGCAGAACCCACTACAGGAGTAGGAGCACGAACATGCTGTATGGGTCGTATGATAGAACCCACTACAGACGTGAGAGCAGTGGTAGGACGTGCTACCGCCATTACACTCGGTACTCTAGTAAATTCGCAGGTTGACATTCCTGTTGCAGATACACCGCCACCAGGATGTGAAGATACCAAGTCTAGATTTTCGGGTGTGGTCCGTTTAGAATCTGTTGTGTGTGTCACCACTTGATTTTCAATAGTGGTCTGACCTAATTCACTGCGCACCGAAATTGGAGTAGTGGTCTCAGTAGTAGTAGCTTCTGTCAAAGCGCAAGCTGATTCATTAGCAGTGGTTACCGCTACTATTAAAGTTCGGTTCGCTCGAGTGCTGCAACTGTTTGCATTCGTGCTAAACGTTTCGTTAGCACTAGTCTTATTCGGCTGACTAGAACAAAGGCCTTTTATCTGTATGGAAAAATTAGAAAAGTTTTTGTAAAAACTGACCGTAGCAGATTTGGTTTTAGCTTGCTCCTTACGACGTTTGCCTAACTTCTGGAGGTCATCCACTGGTTTGGATATGTAGGACTCCTTCGAAATCCGACGGAACCAGGATCTAAGCTGCGGGATATGTGCAGACCATTGATTCAGCAGGACGGCCGTTCCCTGCGCCGACAAGTGCAATGTGTCGTCATACAGTCTGGGGTTCAGCCGTTGGCGTCCGGATTGGTCCAGCTGCTCCAAGAGGAAGGGATGATCTGGCACATCCATGTAGGTGAATCCAACCGAATCGCAGAGTTCGCGAACGAAGGAATCAAATTCTTCGTAGGTCCTAGCTGGAAAAGGAATTTTTGTTTGAGGAATCATCGATGACACGAAGACACGGCTGGCGACAGGTCCCAAGCGTTGACGCATGGCGTCAGCACCATCGGTCCAAACTTTATATCCCTCTTGCATATCGTTGATGTTAAAATAGACGATGATTCGGAAGAATTTGGAGACATTGATGCCATGACCATCTATCATGTCCGGGATATCCACCATTTTACCACCGCCACGGGCCAGGACTACACCACCCTCGACGTAGTTAAGATGGCGCAGATTGGAATGGGCAAGGAAAAGTATGGTGTACTCGTAATTAGATAGGCAGGGGCGAGTACACAGCTCTGTCACCGCCATATTGGTGCAGATACCACCCTCCTCCTTCAAAGTTTTCAAGAATCTGGTGAAAATTTGACCATAGAGGTCGTACCCAGGGAACCTATCAGAGGACCGTCTGGTTTGGTATTCACCCAGACCGGTTTGCCAAAGTTTGTCTTTCCCCATGGAAACATACCGGTAGTTGGCGAGGTCAGCTTCCTCGACCAACGCTGCTAATGACTGTCCCTCCTGGAGTTGTACCGACAACAGGGAAAGGATAATATCTTCCCTTTCCAGGATCCAAGGAGCATGGACACCCAGCTTATATTTGGAAATCCTTGAAGAGAGGTCCAGATGGTCCTTACACCCAGATTCGGCCAAAAATTCGTCGGCATCATTCACTCGATTTTGTTGGATCAGTTGCATATAAACCAAGGCTTGCATTTTGCACCAGAAAACCAAAGTCCCATTCTCCGTCTCAATCGTCAAGTCTTCCTGCAAGTAAAGACTGCTCGGTTGGGAAGGATCATTGACGTTGACCAACTGTTTCTGAGGACCAGGGATGTCGGAAGGCTCAACCAAGACAGCAGCTGCGCCCCGATGTGACGGGCCGGGCTGTTCCGCCGCCACATGGGATTCCGCTTTGGGACGTTCCGTTGCTTTCAGCTTCTTGGCCTGATCTTTGTAGTATCGATGTTTGAAGCTCGATTCATCTTGGCTTTCGTCACTGGTGCTGTTATCTTCTGAGTGTCTGTCATCCTCAGACCACTCTGATTTGTCACTTTCAGCCTGAAACAAAGAGAAAATAAAAGAGTGGTTACGTGGCCTCAGATTATAGCGGGGAACAGTGTCGTCTCCACCGCTAGCCGTTCTGCTAAAACTTTTAAACTTATTATTTGAATTTGACAACTGAGAACCGACGGATGCTGTAACCCAAAGCAGAAGGAAAAAACTCATTCAGATCACGCTCATGATACTGCTTACTTCTGTTAACGTGATACCAATCTTCAGTTTTGGTTGGATCACTAATTAGATAAGCTTTAATATTTGGATATTTCACCTCCACGACCCGATATGGACCAGTCCAAAACTTAGCCAATTTACGGGTCATGCCCTTTTTAGTAGCCGGCTTATAAATATAAACACGGCTGCCAACATCGATTTTAGTGATTGTGACTTTTCGATCATAATATTCTTTTTGTTTTTGTTGATCTGATATGATTTTGTCTTTTGTGACCTTCCAAGCCAATCTTAGTGAATGTAACAAGTTGCGCTTATACGAATTAATTTCACAATATTTTAATGGTGGCACCGTTGGCACAAGACCCACCGGTGGCCTGGGGTTTCTGCCAAACATTAGGAAAAAAGTCTTTAGTCTTTAGTCTTCAGTCTTTAGACTCTTTAGTCACCGCATGTGGCGCGCACCCTATACTATGTAACGCGGCCGGGACATAGGTGTCCCAATCCTTTTGTGAATCGGCAGTAAACATGGACAACACTGTCATCATAGTGGCATGTTGTCTTTCTACTTATCCATTGCATTGTGGATGATAAGCTGTAGTATTTACTTTCCTTACACTAAATAATTTACAAACCTCTTCTATGATTTCGGACAGAAATTCGGCTCCCCGATCCGAAACCAAAACGCTTGGTGCTCCATACCTGGCGATGATATCATCAAAGAGATGACGAGCTATAGTTTCCGCTGTTCTGTCAGAAATTGGGAATGCTTCAGGGTATTTTGTAAAGGCATCCTGGAATTCAAGCAAATAGGTGTTACCTCGTTCAGTAACAGGCAAGGGTCCGGTGATATCAACATGAACGCGCTCCCACGGGCCAATTGGAGGGATTGGTACCAGAGGGGCTCTTTGGCTTTTGCTAGGATCTTTCTTCTTTCCGCAGAGTTCACAGCTATCAATCCATTTCTTCACAAATCTCCGCATTCCTGGCCAATAATAGCGTTGCTTGATTCTTTGATATGTTTTGTCGAAGCCCAAGTGTCCTGAAAGCGAACTGTCATGATACGACTGCAAGACAGTTTGGTATAGACTTGTCGGAACAACCATTACTCGCCCGCAGCGAGTAATCTTATCCTTATAGTACAGAATACCATCATGTAGAACTAGTTGATCAGCTAGCTGAGACGCTGCGTAGTTAGCTCCTCCCTTTTCAGCTTCTGTTCTAGAAAGGCGATGATCTGCCTGAGGACTACATCTTTCCGTTGTTCTTGACCGAAGTTAGGGCAGGACATCGCCGAGACGGCCGAGATCGTTTTGCATTATTTGGTTTTGTGTGCTGGCTTTTGTTTCGCTGAATGTGACCAACCCGACCGCAATTACTGCAGATTGGGTCACCCCTGTCGGTATACTTGTGATTTGTCCGACCGAACCCGCCTACATTTCGCGTACCAGGCTCACGGAAACGAGGCTCATAGTTAGGTCGAGATCTGTTACGTCTTAGACTGTCTAGTTCACGTTCTAGTTTCTGAATTCTGTATTCTGTATCAGTGTCTTTCTGTCGAAAATTTTGATTTCGCTCTACTGTGTTTACGGATGTTGACAACTGATTGGTAGTTAGTTTCTGTACAACAGAACAAAGACGCTCAATTTTATCGTCTGTTTCTGATTTATGTTTATTGCTGTCCTCTTGATCCATTTCAAGAAGCCTTTTCTGGGCTTCTTCCTTCAAAGCAACAGAATAGGCATCATGAAATGTCTGTGGATCTTTACTTAAAACCACTTTCTTTAATGGTTTTAAGAGGCCAGCAATAAAGAATTCCTTCTCCATATGACCTCGAAATTCGCTACTGTGGTCATTCGGTGGGTAAGCCACTCTGACCTTTTCGCGAATTTCCTGTGCATATGAAGACACAGCTTCATCATTTCTCTGTTTTCTGCTTCTCAATGCAGTCATTGCAAATCTTTGAGACTCTTTTGGTCGCAAAGCCTTACACAGCGCAGTAATTAATAACTGATAATTACATTTGACTTCGTCACTCAAGTCTCTGTACGCCTCTAGGGCCGATTCCCGAAGATGGGCGGGTAAAAAGTTCAGTTTAGCTGCATCGTTCCAATTTCCTTTCTTAGCAGCTAGCTCAAAAGTTTCTAGCCACTGCGAAAAATCTTGATCTAGCCTTCCCGTAAAATAAGTAACAGTGACTGGGTTCAATGACTGAACACCAGCCGTGGCCGCGATACCTTCCAATCTAGCTTGAGTCTGAAGGTTTTCGGTTCGAGTCCGGGCTAATTCTTGCAATAATCTATTTATATCCTCTTGGGCTTTGGCTAGATCGCGCCCCATGTGCCGTAGGTCACGGTCCGATCCCGCATAGTCGTCAGGCATTGTCGACTTAGTTATATGATTCAAACTTCAAAGCTATGAGTCTGACTTATAGTTAGACAACTGATGAAACACAAAAAACTAAAACCTTACCATCTGAATAAGCAAATTTTCACCCAATAATTAATCGTGCAGCATGTAACTGACCGGCAAATCAAAAGAAACTGTGTATTTACCGTCAGACAAATTAGTCACAAACGTGCACTTTGTGTCCAGCCCAGCATTAAGTTAATTTCAAAAGAAACAGGCGTTAAACTTAGCCTTACTCTACACAACACAATTTAGATTCACAGAACGAAACGGGGCACCACTTATCGTGAAGCTAGTTCAGGCTAGACTAACTTTACTGGCCGTAGCCAAAACAGAACTCCGAACTGAGGAAAAAGGTCAGAAGGCGTCTGTGCATCAAGCTCAGAACGCAGAAAGAAAATATAACAACAAAGAGCACGTACTAGCTAAGTTCTTTTCCCTTTCAAGTTATCGATATTTAATTGTTTTGCCGGATTAATTATTTCAGGTGATTTAGTTAATTATTTTAAATGATTGATTTATTATTGTGACAACTTCAAAAAACTTTAGCCGCTATGCACGTGACCTCAAGCTCAAAACAGACACAAAACTCGCACACGTAGTGCTTGTGTTTTCGAGCTTTAGCACACCACAAGCATAGGGCGAGCGAGCGTATGTAGTATAGTATCTGTTTTTTATGCCTCAATCATTGGATTGAGACTGCCCTCTCGAAGTTCTGATTTACTTGGCTTTCATGTATTACTGATTTGGTGACTCCACCCCTCTGAGTTCTTCCCCCGGGGCTTGAGACCCGGCGTCGGCCCACTACCGGACTCCTACCTACCTAATCTACGTATATATGTCACGTACTATCAGCCTAATCGTTCAGGCTGCCTGGTTGTACGTCCAAACAGCCTTAAAACAGATTGTACGTACAACCAAAACTGTCACAGCAGGAGGTCTTCATCTATTATATACTTAGAAGTTACGCATATGACATTTGTGCATATGTGTACGCGCATTTATATGTTGGCACAATGAACTTCAAGTTAATTGCCCTTATTGACAGTTAAAATATATAAATGGGGAATTCTAGGGAGGGAACTGGGTATAAATCTCTGAACTACGTGTATAAATCTTTAAGGAAACTACGTACTTACTTCTTTAGCTTATAAACTGGAAATTTAACAATTTTGCGTGGAGAATTAAATGGAAATGAAAACTGAAACAGAAAATGCTATTATCCGTATAAGTTAAGATCCAGTTTCAGAATCTCCCCAAATTGGATACTGTACATAATCTTGCATTAAAGTAACCACATGTGTACAATAATAGAACAAACAGCAAGAGATGTTTCTGAACAGTTTTTAAGGGAGATTTTTCAATTTTTTAAGACTGTTGGAAATTTTTTGCGTTTGCACGTCCCTAACCTTAACTTTTGAGTTTCTTGACTATTAATAACTTTAAAATTTTGTATGGGTAAACTGTAATCTGATGAATTCTCCTGAACGAGACCTTTCATATGATATCAAACTCGACTACTTTTCGTTTATTTTTCTTTTCCTACAGTTTCCAAAATTTCTGAAGTTAGAATTTTAAAATTTTTTGAAGTCTCTGATTTCTGAGCTTTCAGAAAATATGTACATTGTCATACTTAACTTGAATAATAAACTCTCCACAAAATTCACTCTTTTGGTCCAGTTTAAGTTTGCTAGACTATAATACAGAAAACGCGATCATACTTAAATGCAAAAGCATTTATGGAGTCTTGGAAACTCGGTTGAAGGGGAATTGATAAAATGGGATCATCTGTATTAAAATGTATTCAAAGGTTGAAATAAGGGTGTTGGAAGTTACTTCGGGTATTCTGACCTATCCTCAATGTAAAATTATTAAACAATTTTCCATTTTTTGGTTCAAATTAAAAACGTATTTTAAGTAACTTTATTAAATCGTGCTAATTCTTAATTTTGAATGTTTCGTAATTCGCAATTTATATATATGCCATGCTTTTTTAAATTTTTTAGTTTTAACCAAATTATTAAATTTTTGAATTCATCAGATTACAGTAAGCAAGCACCCATACAAAATTTTAAAGTTATTAATAGTCAAGAAACTAAAAAGTTAAGGTTAGGGACGTACAAACGCAAAAGATTTCCAACAGTCTTAAAAATTGAAAAATCTCACTTAAAAACTGTTCAGAAACATCTCTTGCTGTTTGTTCTATTATTGTACACATGTGGTTACTTTAATGCAAGATTATGTACAGTATCCAATTTGGGGAGATTCTGAAACTGGATCTTAACTTATACGGATAATAGCATTTTCTGTTTTAGTTTACATTTTCATTTAATCCTCCACGCAAAATTGTTAAATTTCCAGTTTATAAGCTAAAGAAGTAAGTACGTAGTTTGCAATATTTTTGTATTTTTTAATAATTTATGACTTTGTTTTGATCTATATTTTGTTCATCTTGTTCAAATCATGTTCATTTTATTCAACTCCACTAAATTGCCGACCATTTTATTGATTTTTGATGAATTTGTATTAACTAAACTTCTGACTTAATTTTCAACTTCAAGGGTTTATATACTCTTCGTGCAGCATCAGGCAGTCAGGTTTCATAAAAGTTTTATAAGGTGATTTTAAACTGTCCATAGCTTTCCCATCCCTGATCCGATTCATATATAGGTTTACATAGTTTAGTTACAGATCTTCGCATTTTCACAGCAAAAAGAGAGTCATACACTAACTTAAACCCTCTGTACTGGGTTTTACAGGTTAGCTTTAGTAGTTTTTCTTCAGAACAAACAAGTTTAATGTCACATAGTTCCGGATGTTTTCCATCGTTTTCCCGAACACATTATTATTGAACAGTTTGAACAAATCCTTTTCAAACGCACTGGTTGCTTGTTTTCGCATTTCTGTGTTGAACATGATATAAGGTGCTAACCATGACTCCTGACTAAACACTAATACCCGATGAATCTTTTTCAATTTTAGTCCCAAATCCAAATATAACTTGAGATTACGGTAATGTACGGTATACAGTTTCTTATTGAAAAAATTGGGTACTAATTTTCGAGAGTTGACAGTGGACACTTTTATCTGATCTTTAAGTTGGACACAGTACGGCGATAACATCCCGTCAGTGATTTCCAGTTTCTCGGCAGCGACTGGATAGTCGTTATGAGTGTCGTGTAGTTCATCTGGATAATCTAATCAACAAAAATGTATCCATTTGAATCGCTGTCCGAAATGTCCAGTACATTTAACGACTGGATTTCATTGTCCGTCATCCATCGAAAGATTCCAACCGGTAATTTCTGTGTCATTGTCCAACCGTAAAGATTATTAGCGTCTAAGTAGATAATATGACTGGAAGGTTTCTATGGGTCATAATCGTTCAATAGAGGATTATTTGCCTTTGCATAACGGTGAGTTATTGTCGACAGACCTCCGCGAATTCCATTTTCCATAAACGTATACATGTCCAGGTCAGTAGATAGTTCTAATTTGACGTCGGTGAACTTTAGAGCAGCATCCCATGAAAATGATGGCGCAGTATAATACTGGGCAGGATCTAACTGATAGTTTAGCATACAAAAGTTTCTAAAGTTTTCGAAAACATCGCTCAATAGCAACACGTCACTAATGAGATACAGATCGTGGTATTCTCCCAGCGATTTAACATGGAACGTTTTCCATACCATCTTAGCGTGACTATAGTCTTCTTCGGTAATTGATGAACCGGTTAATGTGGAATAAAAACGGAGGTTTATCGGAGGTAGCTCACGTTCGTCAAACTTTTGCCAGGAATCCATGTACTCGTATGGGTATACTCCTTTTCGCAACACCAAATGAGTGTCAGCTTTGAAATATTCGGCAGTGTATCTAAATTTATCGCTGCCATTATCAGATAGACTTTTAACCAGCTGATCCAATGAGGTATTCAGAAACTGTAAACTGTCGATAAACCGAAGATTCCAGCGAGTATTTACATGTGTAAACTTCAAAGAGAATGTAAGGTAATCATCATATCCTTTTGGGATTACATTGATTTCGCATCCCATTTTGGACGCAATTGTCCCCAGCTGTTCCAGTAGCAAATTTCCGTCGTATCTGCGCAAATTGTGGAAAACTATCGTTACAGTACGCATCAGCCGAAAAGATAAATTGCACTCAGGATGTGCAGCACCTCTGTATTGTCCACACAAGTGACAGTGATCCCAAACTCTATCTTCTCCTAAATCCTTCTTGCATATGGCACATGATCTTGTACAGAAAAAGTGAATTTGATCTGCGGCTGTGGCAGACTGCCAGTTTGGTTTGCTCAGCTTTTCCTGGTATTCATCTCCCCATTTTATAGCCATCTGTAAGAATTCTTGTTGTTGTTGTTGTTGTTATTTCCTGGATCATCTGGCGGACCAATATGATATAGACCACCTCAGAGGCGGCCTATTCCCCGCAGGAAATCCACCACTGCAAGGGGGGCCTCCGTAAGGACCGCCAACGTAGGGTTGGTTCCCAGATGCCTGGCTCGGGGGATTGCGTGCGCTGGGCAATCTATGAACAGATGCTGCAGATCTTCCGATTCATGCCCGCATAGGGGGCATTGGGGGGAGTCAGAGATGCCGATTCGGTGTCTGTACTGGCCAAGAATTCTGGAGTGTCCATTGCAGCGTAGTTGGGCCAGGGTTGATCTGATTTGCCTCGAGAGGGATACCTCCGGGCTGGGATATGATGGTCTTCCGCCGGAGTATATTCCCAGCCCGTCTTGGGCAGCTCTTTCCGAGACCAAACGGGCCCTAAAATGTCGCTTAATGACCGCCTTCGCGGTGACGTAGTCAACGCTGATATTGGGCTGTCCTGGGGCGGATGACGCTTCCTTGGCCGCCTGATCAGCCTCTTCGTTCCCAGTCACTCCGACATGTGCTGGGACCCATTGGAAGGTTGTGTGGCCCGACAGCTGGGTTATCTCCGCCAGTCTAGTCCAGATGAGGTTTACCACCGGGGAATTGCTCGCCTGCATTGGGTTGGACAGCCTGGAGATGCTGGATTGGGAGTCAGAGCAGACACGGATTAAGAATTCTTCAACGGGTTTTGCCGATCTGACAGTGTATGTTCTTCCAAGGGAGTGCTTGTCGTGACAGCAACCAAATATTTCAACCATTCCGAATCCGCACGGGGTATGTACGTGGAGAGATGTCGTCGACGATGACGATGGATTGGGAAGACATGTATCCAGTTTTTCAAGGATACATTCAAAGTCTGCATAGATCAAGTACGGTTGACGTTGCATCATATGAAAATTGGTAAATTTCAGCCATTTTTCGTCCGCCGTTGGCATCTCGACTGCGTCCAGATCGGGATTTTGGCAACGTTCCATGTGATCATTTCTTTTTGACTCGGAATAAAACAAACAAAGACAGAGGTGACACTGGAAAAGTTTAGATCCGTGACTGCGCTCTGTGTTGAAAAATTTTTCAGGATCCTTGACTAGACAGTAGTGTTGATTCTTCAACAGAAGAAGAGTAAAGTGATGAACCGTATCCTTTCGGTCGGTCCAATGGAGAATGTTCAGGGAGTCATCATAGCCGTAGACGTTTAGCGAAATATGGTTTAGTCGTTCAAACTTTGGGATATAATCGATTTTTACAGGAAATGAAATTCCTACAAAATTGAGTTCGCCACAGTATCGCTCATAATGAGAAACTCGTTGAGGATTGTTTTCAACAGGATGTAATCCTGCTAACACTGCCCACATAAAACATTTGTCGTCCTCATTTTGAATGTTCAAAATTACCTTCTTTGATTGCAGCTTAGGAGGTAGTGGGATATAAGTTTTCCAGTTTACAGGTTCATATTTAGTCATGTGAACATCTAAGGTATCAATGATACTAACAACCCATCCAGATCCTCTTTCCAGATATTCTTCAACCTTTTGACTAATATATTTGAAGGAGTCCAATATTGCAGCGGCAATATTTTTTCGACTACACAGCCTTTGTACAGTACTATGAAAGTAGCAGGTTATTGTATCTGTTGGGTCTGTTGCTTTCTCAAAGGTTATTTTTAGGTAAAGATCAAACTTGATACAGTGTAAAGATTCCAAAACCCGTTCAATTCAATTCTTCAGCTCAACATGAACTCCTTTATACAGACACCAGAGATTATTCCATGGCACAGTACTTTCTAGCTGATAACAGTGAACATTTTTATACTTGGCGGTCGATTTTTCAATGAAAACTACAGCAGATTTAGTTTTGCGCCTTGGGACCAGTCCTGGACTGATCACGCGAACGCCAGTGTGACACAGTGAATGTCTGTTCATATCTTGACGCCTCTTAAAGGGTTTACCGCAGGAGGGACACTGGCGTGGACGGATGTTGTCGTGAACTTGCCTAATGTGAGCGTTCAGATTGCTCTTGTAGGTGAACTGCTTTCCACAAATTGTACAAATCATGACTTACGGTAGAGTCCATAAAAATCGTTGAAATAAGAAATATCAAATATGGAGAATATGATCCAAATTAAAGTTGTTGATAATAATTAAATATAATGTTCAAGTAGTCAGAGATATAGCAAAACGAGAACAGTAATAAATCCAAACGCGTGTCGAGTAGAGTATAAAAGAAAACTGATGCAGAGCTTAGATTCCGTTTGTTTATATACCTCCACAGGTGGACAAGGGGGGAAAAGGGGGGGGGGAAATTTCCCCCCCCCCTCGGCGAAGTCGCCCACAAGGGGTCGCGAAATTGCTCCCACAAGGGGTAAGAAAATTGGCCACAAGGGGTAAAAAAATTGCAAAAAAAAGGTTTTACGACTAAAATTTCCAAAAATTTTCCGGCTTCGCCGGAATTTTTCACTTAAAATTACTATTTTTAGCTAAGAAAGTCCAAAAAACGTGTTTTTGCTTAAAAATTGCTGTTTTTTGCTAAAAATAGGCTAAAATAGCTTAAAAAGCGCTTTCAAAAGTACCCCTAAGAAAAATCGCTCTCACAAGGGGTACCCAAATTTGCTTCCACAAGGGTCAGTGAAATTTGACCTCCCGTTTAGGTATGTATACCTCCTTTTCTGATTTGATTTATTAACTTATTATGCTTGATGAATCATGCGCCCTGTCAGCGTGTCATAGTAACGGTGTCAGTTTTAATTGGTTTTGAGTTTGCACGTCCACTAGAAAAACTATTTGTACTGGCTGGACCCTGGCATTTGTCATTTACTTATTTTTGCCCAGTGCCAACCTGTATCGAAAACTTTGTTTTTAGTGCCGTTACCACCTGGTACATACCTCATGACTAATCAAATTTTACTTAATTTAGTAACAATGAACAGCTGCATTGAATTTAGTTACAGTTACGAACATGCACCGCATCAATCAAGTGGCTGACATTGTGAAAAGTACCTTTCCAGGTTTTGCTATAATTTATCAACTGGGTAGTATTACCCTGTACCGTGAGTCAACCCCAAGTTCGCACCAGTGAGTCCATATTTGTACCTAGTACTTGTATGTAGCTATGCGCCAAAATGTACCTCCCGCGAGGTATTGCGGCAGTCACAGAATGTCATAAAAGGATTAATTAAAGTAAAAAGATTTGTCTTGTACCTATTTCGGGTGCACGCTGTTCTTATCAAACTAGTTTTTCTACTAAACTTAGTGACATTGCGCATGGTACTTGGTTACTATTTTCTAATTTTGCTCTAAGCTTAGCACAGGTTTACACGATGAGTCAATTTTGCCGTATATAAGATGAAGTTAAAGCTTTTAATTTCACAGTTATTCCGTTTGTTTCTTTGCACTAAAGCTGCTCTTAACCAAGAATATACTTTGATAGTCAGATGATTCCTGTTGCTGAGATCATGTTTCAGGCAAGCATTTCACTAACATATACTTTAAAATATCTATTTGTAGTAGCAGTTTGTTAGCTGCAGTTTGTTAGCCTTTGTGAAGGCATTATTAAATACCTTCTATTTTCCTGCATATTTTATTCCTGTTGTTTTCATTTTTCTGTTAGAATAAAAAATAAATGGGTAATAATTAGTCCATGCTCTATTTTTACCGATAAACACGGTAAACGCTTTGTCGACAACTATGCCGGTAATTAGACATATTCGCTCAGACCAAGAGTTCAGACATATGGACCCCCTCTATTCTTATTAAATATACCATTTCATATTTCTTACTGTTATTAATTCTTGTAGACCTACAGGGCTTAACCATCCGAACTGACACTATTCTGATATCAAAATTGTGAATTAATGATTGGAGGGATAAGCACATAGTGATAAGCACGGTAGGTTCACGGTCAATTAAATGAAATGGAGCAAATAAAAGCATAGATTAAATTAAACACATGGAAATTAGAGGAATTTCAAAAATAGCATTAAAATAAAGGTAAATGGAGCATAATCACAATTGCGGCGTCAAAAATGATTAATCTGATGAATCATAGCCAACATAGATGTAATCATAGATAAAATAATATTTTCCATAATCACAATGTTGTATTAAGGTGGTGATTCCTTTTGGAGACATCAACTTTGAACCCATATTACTCATTCATTACTTAGAGTAAAGAAGCCATTTTTATATCAGAATGGAGCTTAACATTTTTGCTTTCTAATAAATGCAAGAAAACTAGCCTCAGTTTTCGGAAACTATTTTACTGCATTTACGAAGTACTTTAATTTTCCAGATTTTTTGCAGACTGAAGTAAATTTTTTCGTGAGGCATCGATTATACCATTCGATACCTCTATCAAATACCTGGGGACCCTTTTTTAGTTATCATGAAACCGCTCTTCGTAATGGAGATTTTAGCTAAAATGTATGCGCAACCTGGTTTTTGCCTACTTTTCCCAACTTTAGCAAGCGACCACTTCAGCTAGAAAGCAGCAATCGGGGCAACTAAAAAAGGGTCCCTGGGTATTTTTGTGTAAAACATGTCTAGTAAGTGTCAACTCTCTATCATGCGTAATAAATGCTCCACAATCGCTGGAAAAAATTTGGTCATGTTTTTGCAAAAACTACATTTTTATGATAGCAGCGTACAGGATAGCATTTAGAAGATAATAACGCCACGAATAATCGGCCTCGAAGTGACCATCAAGTTGACTCCATTCGTTTAATTTTACGGCTTGCGTAGCTCAAGAAATGGCGGATTATTTGATTTCTGCAAAAATGACAAGTTTTCAACGCCAAAATAAGATAATCAGTTATATCTCACTATAGAGGAACGCTAGAAAGGTGCTTTAAAACGCAAAAATGTAGAGCTCAACAAGATCTTTCGAATGAATATAATCATAGCTATGTAACTACTGTCTAATTGTCAAAAAGCGGCAAAAACCGCCCTGAACGGAAACGTTGAAGTTTTGAAGCGGGATTGCGCGGAGGGTGTTAGAATGCTAAAAGAACGTATTTTGGAAAGTTTCATAAAATTTCATCCTGATTTGGACCGTCAACCAATAATATGTGCCCAAAAGGAATCACCACTTTAAATGCTGTAACACTTAAAGGACAATGGAATAATGAGTGAGCAGCAAAACATCAACAATAAAGCAATAGAATAATGACTAAGTAGCAAAAATCAACAATGTAGGCGATAATATACTGAATATATCGCTATACTTTCAAATTAAAATACATAACGTTAAGCCGCTGAATAAGCTAAAGCCAAACAAACAAACTAAGCGACAAGGACATGGTGAAACCAAGAGTACATAATACATAAGAGTATGACAGCTGGCACACTCTATGTATTATGAGCTCGCTACATCCTCTGCACGCTATCGGCTGACCCCTCCCCATAAATCAGACCCCCCTTGACCCCGCCCCTATACATGTACGGCGTCCAAACGGGGGGTCGGGGTCTATGTTAGTATAATTACATATTAAACTTGACGGGGCCCCAATTTGTGTATGGGGTTTAAGCTTGTATGATTTACACATCTGTGTACAAAATATACAAGCATGAGCCCGATCCCCCGTTTGGACGCCGTACATGCATAGGGGCGGGGTGAGGGGGGTCTGATTTATGGGGGGGGGGGTCAGCCGATAGCGCGCATCGGATGTAGCGAGCTCATAATACATAGAGTATGCCAGCTGTCATACTCTTATGTATTATGTACTCTTGGTGAAACAAATGATTTTTGTCACTGCTATTTTGGACCAACTGTTTCGTAAACCAACTTATTAGTTCTAGCAATACTGTGCCTACCACCAAATTGTAGTTTTATCAAGTTGTCCTAGTTATAAAAAGAGTTTTTTAAGTAAGTAGTGCTGGTCTAACGTTTTCCCATTGGCTTGACAAATGACTGCATTGGGTTAAGAACAAAGCTTGTTTGAAAAGTATTCTGCTTATGCAACAACTGCAGCAATCACTGACGTAGGTTTTTTCAACACATAGCATCTACGAAAACCAGATATAGAATAGAAGAACGAATGTTAACTTCAAATTTCTCGTACATTTAAATGTGTAATGGAATTAATAAAATGAGGCGTTAAAAATAACCAAAATTGGTCTAAAAGTAGTCCGAATTAATCAATCTGCAAGAAAGAACTCTTATGGCACGGAATCATGAAGAAGAACAAAGATCATTGATATGGAATGCATTTATTAATTAATGTCCAAGCAATAATTGTATAGATTACTTAATGTTTGTCCAGCTAGAGTTGTCAGTATTCAGTAGAAATCAAGAAATGTATCAATAGGGTCCAAGGTTAATACTCGACTAGGATATAAATTTTAGTTTTAATTATCATTTTAGGCTTAATCAAGTCCTACTAACGTGTGTCTTATTAACAATACTAATTCAGGAATTATGTAAAAGGAATATTTCGGTCTTAATCCCTTTAGTAAGTGGAGTTGTTACTCCCACACGGAGACAAAATCGACACTTAAACTAAACTTAGACGAATTAGTGAGTGCCGTCCATAATTTTAGTCAAGTACAACTTCCCTCGTAAAGAAGTACAATCACTAGTGCTCGTATACTAGTTAGCAGGAAGTCGAAAACCCAAAACATGGAGTTTATGTGCATAGTTAAGGCAAAAATTAGTCGTAAAATCGCCTATAAACTGAAAATTTGCACCTAAAACAACAAATATTGGAAGATGGTTCACAATTGGGTATAAAATAGCTAAGTACGTAGTTAGGTAGGGTTAATCAGTGATAATTAGGTGTTGATTAGGTAATAATTAGTTAGTTTTAATATTTTTGGTTAGAAAATGACTTGGGCTAATATGAAAGAGAATTTGATTCTGATTCTAAAAATCCAAACCCGACTTTTCAACTCCCAATAATAAGAAAGTTATAAGCGAAAACGTTTTTATAAGATTACTTTTTATGTCGTAATCTTATCACTCCAAAAAGGAGTGTACTAAAATTGGTTTTCCTTGCCTAAAAGTTAAGGCAAACCTGTTACCTTTTTCTCTGTCTGGGAGGTTGTCTACCTCCCAGACTACACCTCGGTCAGGTGTTGTTTTCCTTTCTCTTTTCATTGCTAGGCCACTTTCTCCAAAGGCCTAGCAGTTGTCCTCGCTTGAACTTTTGGCCGAGGACAAGGCCAACAAAGAAAAGGAAAATAAAATAGTAGGATTAGCCCAAGTCATTGGACTTAGAGGAGGCTTATCTCCCTTAATAATAATAATAATAATAATAATAATAATAATAATAATGTTAATGTAAGTAGCTAGGTATAAGTAGATAGGTACGTAGATTATTGTGATGTAATTTTTAAATCATAGAAAATTGTATATCTTGTGTAATAATTCGATAAAGTTGAAAAAAATTCACGAAATTTCCCCTTTGGTTACGTTTATGTGTTAAAGAAAATTTCGCAAAGTTTCGCCAAGTTTCGGCACTGGAAATATATCAAAAATGGGTCAGTTGGGGGGCAATATTTTCAAAATCTCATTAATTTCGACCACTAATGGCTAGCTGGCTCAGCTCGCCGCTGCGCCCCACACACAAAAGGTGGCAAGCTTCTAGAAAGTTCTAGAACCTTCTAGAAGCTTTGCCTTAAAAACAAAGCAAAACTCCGCCCAACTTTCGCTAATGACCTGTCACCGAGCTGTCAGCAAAACTGTCAGCTCGGTCCCAAAATATTTATTTCAAATCAGTGTTCGTTTGAGAGCAACCGAAAGCGGTTGTTCCCCCTCCCCTTTAATGTGCTCTCCAGTGCAGTTGACACTGCATGGGGGCTAAAGCGCATTCCCCCTGGTTAGGTAAAATAAGACTTTTCTGGCCTTCGGGCCAGAAAAGACTTTGAGAAATTACAACGAACACTAACAATTTAGGGGGCCGAATAGGTCTTCTATACCTGGCCAGAAACAACAACCAAGGAGAGAAAACACTAGGATCTCAACGGCCACTTTTTGGCCTTATTTTTATAATTGAGGCCTTTGGCCATTTTTTATTTTGTGGATTTTTTGGGCCCTTGGGCCAATTTTTGCTATATCTTATGAGGCCAACGGGCCACTTTTTATGTCTTTTGGGCCTTGGAGATCCATTTTTCACTCAATGTTCTGGGCCTGAGGCCATGTTTTAGTTATGATAGCATGCGGGGGCCTTGAGCCATTTTTATTTTATTTTATTTCATTTTGTCTTCTTCTTTATTATCAGTTTATCATTTCAATGAAAGGGGCAGCTCATGTAAACCCCTCCTGTTCGATGGAGGTTTTTGAGAATTGCCCCTGTTTTTAGTTTTTCTGTTTTTTCTTGCCGACACCCTCTGTATATCGAGGTTTGTTGACCTCCACCTCCAATTATTCCATTCATTTATTTTGTTATCTTTTAGTTGCACTTTTCTGGTCAAGCCACGACCAACTTTTTGTCAACTTTTATCAAGGCCCTTTTGGCCTAAAATTGGGGTTTTTAAAGTAGAATACGGGATATTTGAGTGGGGACCCAATCCCAGAGTTTGAGCTAGAGGGTCCCTTTGCTACGACCCTATTTTTTATTGAGCTAATTAATAGCAATACTCACCCCACAGCCGGCAACTAGGAGTTGCCGGCCATATTGTTTTATCTCAGGCTTTGTTAAGCCTTAAAATCACTGTTTGTCATTTGCACTGTTTGTCGTAGGTCGGTAACTAAAAATAATAGGGTATCAAAAACGCACGAACAAGTTTTAAAGCAGAATTCCAAAGTAATCTCTTGCTCCTTCTAAATAATTAATAATTAAGCCTTTCACGGGGAATGACCGGCTTCCCCATTAATTAATCTGATCACTGTTAGTAGCTTTGCTGGTAATAGTAGTTTTGTTTAGTAATGATTGCTTGGCAATCATTACTCACACGGCTTTCTCAAAATTTCAAAGTTCTCAAAAATATCGCCAAAATTTCGTGCTATAAACTGAGTTTTAGAAACCTAAAACTCATAACAAAATTCTCGTTAAAATCCAGTTAATTTGGTACTTTTAAAATAATAGCTAGAAGCGTAGGTCACATAGCACTAATTAGAGTTAGCTTTCATTTAGATTGTTTTTAATTATGTCCGTTTTTAGGATTAATTAGATAAGTACTTACCCAAGAAATTGTGTGTTTGTGTATGTATGAATTGTATGAATGGCATTGTATATTGGCTTTTATGACCGTATGCGCGTTGACTCGCGGAAACTCCTTCTGTTCGATGAAGGTTGTGTGCATCGCTGGAGTGATCGAGACTCAGATATTAAGCAGGAATGAAGTGTATGTTTGATTTTTATGAATGATTGCATTTCTGTTAATATGAGCGTATTCTAGTCTAAACGTTGCATAAGTGAATCATAAATGGTTATTAATTTAAGTATTGTATAAATGTTGCTTAATTGTGTTTAATTAGCAGGTAGGGTTCGTAGTTCACTATTGGATTACTTAGGATCTTTGTATGAATGTTTCATGTAATGTAGTTGTCAGTTATAATCGAGCAAGTGACCGTCCAAATGGTTAATGATCCTCTGTGTGCATGATCCGTATGAAGTGCCAAAATTATACCAGAACTCCTATAGTACGCAGGAAAAATAGTAATAAGTAATGTAGTTTTAGGTTGCAAGTCTTGTATGCATATCTGGAAGTTTGTGAATACATGGTTACGTAGGAAATCTAGGTTTAGGCACAGTTTAGTAAACACGCAAATGAGGTTAGGACTATAGGACCTAGAGTCACGGGGATTCCGTATTAGGTCCTCATCAGTCTGAATCTGGATGTCCTCGATTCGTCCGCGTAAGCCACTCTTTGTCAAGAGTGTGGACGAATCGCAAGAACAGGAATCCATCAAATGGTCGGTCACATCGCCAAATCAATGAAACTTAAGCTGTAATGAATGTAGTTTGTAGTTGTATTAGCTGTATCTTTGTTTCTAAGGTCAGAACACGCCGTTATTGCCATTTTTTTAGTTAAATTAACCAAGTCTGATGCATGTTTTGTTCCTAATAATGGTCGCAAGCGCGGTCTAACACCATTTTATGCCGGTGTTCACGTTTAAAGGCAAAACTAACAAAACCCCGTAACGTAAAGGTTAGCAAGGTTGGAAAATCAACCTTGCCCGTTTAGCAACTAATCTAAGACTCGTCCATGTTAATTATCCACAAATGGCAATAATAGGTTTCAACAATCTGGCAATTTTAACTAATATCAACCAATAATCAATACTATACCTGAAATAAGCAAATTAACAATTAGTTACGTAAGTATTATCAAGAGTACATAATGATAAAAGTATGACAAGCGTCACACTCTATGCAGCGAAGGCCAAAACTATGCTATGCGCGCTATCGGCTGACCCCCCCCCATGAATTGACCCCCTCACACACCGCCCCTATATGGGTACGTGGTCCAAACGGGGGTCGCTCACTGCTTTGCATAATTACACGTTGAAATTAATAGCGGCCCAATTTGGGGAGGGGGTTTAAGCGTGTATGTTTAACACTTGCATGTAAAAAACATGCTAAGCCAGTGAGTGACCCCCGTTTGGGACTATGTACCCATATAGGGACGGTGTGAAAGGGGGTCAATTTGTGGGGGGGGTCAGCCGATAGCGCGCATAGCATAGTTTTGGCCATCACTGCATAGAGTGTTAGGCTTGTCATACTCTTATCATTATGTACTCTTGGTATTATGGATAGGGTACCAGAACCATCTTCTAATAAAGGTCAAAACTACCAGTTATACGAAGTCAATTTGTTTTCAATATTCGATATTTGCCAAAATAGGGAGTTGTTATCTCCCTAGGTAGAACCTACTAAAAACAAAGGCTCTACGTTAACTTATGATGCTTTTCGTTAAAATCGTGTGTTAGTCCGCTTCTAATTTGTTAATGTTTATTTAGCACCAGGAAGTTGTTACCTTCCTTACTTAAACCCGCGAAATTAAAAGTTCTACATTCAAGTATTGTGTTTTCACCAAACTCTCGTGCAAATGGTTTTTTGATTAAGTAACACGTATCAAAGATAGGAAGTTGTTACCTTCCTTGCTAGGACTCGAAAAACAAAGGTCCTAGATTGGATCATTTTAACCAACTTAATATTTCTCGTGTTAGCTGAATGAATGGGTACCTATCTGCTGTTAAAAGGGCCCAAAAGTGTATCAATTTCGAATAATAGGTTTTAATCGTACAGAAGCAGACTGTATAAGGAGAAATCAAGCTGAAATCATAGTTTCACATTGAAAGTACAATTTCTTGCACAAGAACGCAAGAAATTGCCCTAGAACCTAGCGTTTTGCTTAAAACCGATTTTAAGTATTGCGATCTTACTCAAATCATTCAGAACTTGTGTTAATCCACTTAAATCTCAAACTTTCACAACAATTTCGACTGGTACAAGTTTTTTCCAAGCTCATAAAGCCAAACTGTGAGTAATGGTTGCTGGGTTCGAGTCTCGCACCTATAATTTGTACTAATGGGTTTTAACCCATTTGATTCAGGTGCGCAAATCCACGCCGATCCTGCCGGAATCATCGCTTAGACTGTCCGTATTTGGAGCCTCAGTGCTATCATAGTTGGTAGATAATTAAAGATAGTTTAACATAGTTGGTAGATTTGGTTGTCAGTCCGGAGAAGGACGTACGCAGTGAACAATTTGTGGATCAGAATCAGTTGCCTAAGGTACATTGGGAATCAGATCAGACTATTTTGAGAAGGTTAAGGCAGGAACGGTTACGAGGACGGCACCAGAATCGATAGTGGGACCTAAAACCTAACAAAGCTAACTTGACATTGTTTTCAACTACTCTAAATTGATTCTTTCTCTTTCAATTCAAAAGATGAATCTTTTTTAGCTAATCATCAGTCTTATCGAAGGGGTTGTCACCCCCTGCCCTTGGGTCCTAATATCATAATTATCATTATTAAATTGTTGTGTCCTAATACTGAATCCATTTACTAGGACATAGGGTTCAGATCAAGAGTTGGATTCATAGCCCCAGCGTAAGTGAGTGACTAAATTGAACCCTTGGTCCCGACAAAGCCATCATCATCATCATTCTAGAATCTTGATTTGGCAATCAAAATTCTCAATCAGTGTTCTTTGATACAGACCTGATTCATCTCTCCAGAAACGGCAAGTGTCGACCCCGCTTGCTATTGATATCCCTTGGATCCCTGCCCTCTTCAAACGAACTCACGCCTAAACCCCGTCCAGGTTGACCGCAAGGAATCTTTGGTTCTGGATAAATCACCTTTGGACCCCCGAATATGGGCACACAACATGGTCCCCCTGGTCTCCCAGGAGCACCCCCTGCCTTCAACCCTCAGATGCCCCAATTGGTGTTCCCTCAAGTGCCTATGCTGCCAAATGGGAATATTGAAAATCTGCTAGGCCAACTCCGTGATAGCATCCAGAATCAGGCCATAGCCGCCTCCTATAGAGATATGCCCATCTATTCAGGAAAGGATCACGAAAACTTCGATGATCATCTTGTCAACTATGAGAGATTCCGTCAGAGACTTAACCTGAACGATTACCAGAAGGTCATGAACATCTCATCCACCCTCAGGGGCAGAGCCGCTGAGATATTCAAATGTATGCCTAGAGGCGCCATGCAACAGGATGATTGGGAAGCCTCCGTACGAGCCCTCAGAGAAGTCATGATCCCACCTATGACTGATATGCACGCCACCGCCAAGCTGTTCAGTATCAGGCAAATGCCACACGAATCTGTTGCTGATTTTCCCCTCCGGTTGCAGAAATATGCCCGGATTGCTTGGGAAGATAGAGGAGACCCTGATATGCTAGAAGATATCAAGCTAAAGATCTTTCTTATTGGACTGCGGAATGAATTCAAACCGCACGTGCCTATGGACACCCCAGACTATTCCCAAGCCTTTAAAAAGGCTCGAGAAGCAGAAGGTGTGTATCCCGGAGAAGGAACCCCCGCCTTTTTAGAAGTGGGCCCTGAAGCCGCTATTTCAGGAGCAAATCTCACTGGTCCGGCCCTTCTAAATACCATCAGTTCCCTACTCCAGAGCACAGCCGTGCTTGCCAATAAAATCAAAGGAATCAAGATTTCCCCTCCAGAACAGTCAAAATCTATCTCTCCTCCCAGGAGAGGAAACTACAAGATTCCTTTCCCTAATGATTTTAGATGCTTCAATTGTGGAAGAGCTGGGCATTCTAAACGTGAATGCCGATCACCTGGAGGTGGAGCCTACCGACCTCGACATGATTATGCAGGTCCTCCGCGCAACTACAACAACAACGGCAACGGCAATAATGGAAATCCCAATAACTATAGATCTAACAATGGACAGTTCAGATATCCACAGAATGGAAACGGAATGAATCGGAATGCCCGATATCAACCCGAAATGGACCCCCCGGACAACATCAACAATATCCTCAGCCCAGACCTCAATGGAGCAGGAATGACGGACGAAATGCTGCAGAAGCTGTTCATGCACCCTATGGATCCAGGTTTGCTGACGTGTGGTAACAGAGGAATGTCCCCTCCATGGTCCAAGTCATTGGAGCTGAACCGGAAAGGAAGACCGCCTATTTCCCGCCCGAAAATTCCAGTTTGCCTACTCAGATTCTACAATTGGAACAGGAAATCAAGGATCTGGGAGGCCAGTACTTTTCTATCCCCCCTATGTCAAGGTTGAACAGCCAAAAGGAAAATCGACTTATACTTTGAATGCAGAAAAGGATTCTGCAGACCCAGAAACTGAACGACTAGATCGCGAATTGTATTCCCTGCCCATGTATCAGAAGCCAATGTCTGTCACATATCCCCGCACTCATAGATTGGAAGAACCTCAGACCATAGAATATGGCTACCCTTCCCATGTGAAACAAAGAATTTCGCAAGGTTCATTAGACACCCCTTCTCCCAATGAGGAGAATCCAGAAAAGGAAAACTTCCTTGAATGTCCAACCAACGAATCCGCCCAAAAGATTCCGTTACAAGCAAAGAAACTCCATGGCCCTTGTGACAATGGCCAACAAGGAAACCAGGCCCGAAGTCGATCATTAGGACGTGGACGAGGATTGCGGAGAAGCCCTCGGTGTCATGATTTTGCCCAAATCTACCCTACCCCCAGAATTCAATCAGTCCCTCCCTCTGACACCTTGGCCATTGGACTTGGAGAAGCAGTGCGTGAATTTAGGATCCAACTTGGCCTGTCCCCAACTCCTCAGATTGGACCTGCCCCAAACCACCAAAATAACGGAATCAACTCCCTCTACCCGAACTCATTTCCTACAGGTCCGAAACCAAATCCACAGGTTGATATGCCTGCAATAATGCAAAGTGCACGAAAAGTTCTAGCTCATGGAAGTATGGCAATGGACCTGTTACATGCCCCGCTCGTTCCTGTAGCAGAAGTGATGGATCAGAGAGAAACGGAAGAACGGATTCAGAATCAACAGGTTCAAGCTCCTGTACCTGCTCAGTCAAGGCAGGAATGCCAAACCAATGCATACGTCAAAATTCTCGCCGCAGAAAGCTAACCTGAAGTACCCCACAACGGGTTAGTTTGTGCACGCTAAGCTAACCGGATGTAGGTGACAACTGGTCAGTTAGCCTTAGCTTGCATAGTGCTTTTAATAGCTGTAACTAAACAACTGTCACCTACATCCAGTTAGCTTAGCGTGCACAAACTAGCCAGTTGTGGGGTACTTCAGGTTAGCTTTCTGCGGCGAGAATTTTGACGTATGCACAAGTGTAAAAAGAGAGTTATTGTCTGTACTGGTGCTTCATAACTAATAAACGAAACTTGACTAACTAGTTGCAGGTTCACAATCGGTAGTGTATGCCTACCGCTCCTCCTCGTGCCTATCTAATAAAGACCTAGTTAGAATTAGCAGAAATTAACACGATACTTTTAATTCCCAATTTACATCAAAGTATTAAACATCATTTTCAGCAAGAACATATAAAAATTATTCCAATCAAGTATCAAGACCAACTTGACCAAAACCGTACAAACTAACACTTAGATCTCAGCTGCCAATTCTGAGGACAAACCCAACCCAACCAACTGTATATCGCGCAACCACCAAGATACTGAACACCCCAACTTTTTCATTAAGAGACTCCATTTTGGAAAACTACCGAAGTAGCTAAAGTTTGAATTTAGCATCATCATTCATTAGATAATTTACAAAACTGACACTAATTCTAACGAATATTTCACAAATTACCCCCTCTTTGGCCCGCGCGCCCACGCCGCGGTACGCATATTAGTAGGATAAAATTTAGGTTAAGAAAGAAAGCGTAGGTACTAGTTTGCTAAAACGCGTGTGAGAATTTTGAAAACACCGTAAAACTACACTGGAGAACCTCTCCAGAGGCTGACAATGGGAACAGAGCACAACCTGCAACTAGTTAGTCAAGTTTCGTTTATTAGTTATGAAGCACCA
>JASAND010016705.1:0-28571 GCA_030248195.1 Trissonchulus latispiculum
AGAACGATTACTACACAATAACGGAAGATATCTAGTAACCATAATCCACGTTTTAAGACTGCAATAAAAGACATTGCAGTAACGTTTAGAGAATCTCGATAACTTGAAAGGTTCAGATATGTATGAAAAACTTCATGAAATTCTGCATGACTTATTCGAGCGGCTCAAAAAAAATAAATCCAGTTCTGACCACATGAGACTAGTACTTCAGATTTCGAGTTTAAAACTTATCCAATTGCTGTTCCACTTATGTGACAATCGAAGACATTAGCGTTGATATGATAATGGAACGTATTGTGAATGTGCTTAACTCCAACGAAGACTTTTCCTTGGACAAATCTTGCCATCTTACATCTCATGCCATGCGGAATTTCCAACTGGAGGGAAAAGGAACGAATACGAGAAGGCCAAATAGCTGGCTTAGTAAGTGCAAAAAGAAGTATTGTGAGAATCAAAAATAGTGATGATCTGTGGTTATACAGAGCCTTAGTTGAGATGCAACGCATATGGCTAAATATGATAAGTTACCAGTATGGATTAAAAAGCTGATTCACCCATCATCGTCTAAAGGACTTCAATACGAGAAGGGCTATTCGACTGCATGAAAAAGCAGGAGTGGAATCTTAAAGATGCGGATTAGAGGAAATTGAAGGTTCTTCAAAGGGTCCTTCCCCAGTTTCAAATCAACGTAAAGGAATGTGGGAATTAGATGGTCAGTGTCTTTATAAAGGAGCATCTAACAAAACACCTATTTATTTGCTGTATCAAGGAAGCCATTTCGATGTTATTCGAAAGATGCCAGGTTTCCTTAATACTTCTTACTTTTGCAATAAGTGTGGAAAAGGGTACGACTATACTCACAATTGCCTTAGTGCCTGTCCTTTCTGTAAACAGTCTGCGTGCCCGGGAACTCGTTTGACACCCCTTTCGGAGACTTTTTGCACCAACTGTAATCGGGTTTGGAAAACAGGCTCCTGTTACGAAACACATAAACTTAGACTGTGCAAGACGTTTTCGAAATGTGACAGCTGTGGTAAAATTCTTCTAGCACAAGAGTACAAGCAAAATAGAACTGTGGTGTTAAATTTATGCGGAATTTGTCATGTCTGGACTAGTGGCGACCATACCTGCTATATAGAACCTCCGACAATGAAGTCAGCAGATAATCATTACTTATACTACGATATTGAGTCCGTTCAAGAAACAGGAATTCACGAGCCAAACCTAATTATTGCTGAGATTAATGAGGATCAGCATTACTTTGAAGGATTTAATTGTGTTGATTCTTTCATGAAATTTGTTTTTCAACATGTAGAAAGGAACAAGGCAATGGTGACGGCTATAGCTCATAACTTTAAGTCTTATGACGCTTATCCTATCCTTCGATATTTATATCAGAACAGCATAAAACCAAAAGAACTGGTTTTTAACGGATGTAAAGTTATGCTTATTGCGATTAGCAATAAACTGAGATTTATTGACTCTCTTAACTTTATTCCATTACCGCTTGCGTCCTTGCCTAAAGCATTCGGTCTTGGTGCTGATCTTTCAAAAGGATATTTTCCTCATTTCTTTAACACAAAATCAAATTACAACTATATCGGAGCGTTTCCTGAGCAGTCGTATTTCGCTCCTGATCAAATGATTCCTAATGAACGGCTGAAATTTTGTAAATGGTATCAGACTACGCGAAGTGAATACGAAAATGAAGGTTTGCTTTATAATCTCCAGAAGCAGTTAAAGGAGTATTGCTCTCGAGATGTCAAAATTCTATCCCTTGCGTGCTCAAAATTTCGAACTATATTTTTGGAAACAACAGGAATTGATCCATTTGGTAACAGTATTACCATAGCGTCGGCTTGCAATCTAATCTACAGGAGCAAGTTTATGCCTTTGAAAACAATACCTGTAATATCTGCTCATGGATTTCCTCGGCAGAAAGCATATTCACGAAAAGCAATTGCTTGGCTTAGTTGGGTGGAACATGTTTCTGGAGTGAATATCCAACATGCTCGCTCTGGTGGAGAAGCTGTGGTTATGGGGCATTCTGTAGATGGTTATTGCAGTAATTTTAATGGACGACCAACTGTATTTTTATTTCATGGGTGCTTTTTTCATTACCATACATGTCAAAAACATAACCCTTCGGATATTCATCCTCTTCTGGGAGTGCCATTAATTCGACTTCGCCAACAAACTTACGAGCTAACTCAAAAGCTTAAACACGGTGGATATTTCGTCCTCGAAAAATGGGAATGTGATTGGGACTCTGAAATTGGAAGTAATCAAACTTTAAAGGCATATTTGTCCAATCTCATGCAACAAGAGCCCTTAGCACCAAAAGATGCATTCTACGGGGGGCGTGTATCACCAACCTTTTTATATTACAAAGCCAAAGTTGACGAAAGAATTAGACACCTTGATATCACAAGCCAATACCCATGGGTTAACAAATATGGTATATACCCTGTCCATAAACCTGAAGTAATAATTAATCCAGTGACGAATGACGTAACCACCTTTTTTGGAATAATTAAGTGTGATGTTCTTCCGCCGAAGGGACTTTTTATTCCAGTCTTACCTTGTCGAGTAGATGGAAAACTCTTGTTCCCTCTTTGCAACAGCTGTACCTTTATAATGCCGCGACGAGAGTGTTCGCATTCAGAAAGCGATCGCATTCTAACGGGTACCTGGGTCAGCGAGGAACTAGCAGCAGCTGTTGCTGAAGGATACATCATCAAGAAAATTCATGAAGTCTGGCATTGGCCTGAGCACAACAGAAGCAGCAAACTATTCAAAGATTTTATTAATACATTTCTTCAAATAAAGATTGAAGCCAGCGGTTATCCTGTCGATGCTGTAACCCTTGAACAGAAAAAAAGCTATATCAATCGACTGTGGCAAAACGAAAACATTCCGCTTAATCCTGACAATATTAACCTGAATCCTGGAAGGCGAACTTATGCGAAGCTGATACTAAACAGGTACAGATTTTCATGTGGTTTTTCTGGAATCATGTACATTAATCATTTGATGTATACTGCTTTTGACTCTGGAATTTTTGCTCTTTTTAGTTTTTGGGGAAAATTCGCTCAACGAGAAAATATGCCCAAGACTGTGTATGTAAACAGCTACAAAGATTTGATTCATCATTTGAAAGATAAGTCGAAACTTGTGACGGATGCAATGGTTGTTGGCGACAACCTTATGATGCTACAGTACATCAACTCAAGCGAATTTGCTATGCCAGCCCCATTCAACAACGTCATTGTAGCAGCATTTACTACTGCCTATGCAAGACTGAAGCTGTACAGTTACCTCAAAATAACCAACGAGCGAACTCTTTATTTCGATACTGACAGTATCATTTATATTTCTCGTAAGGGACACGAAGATTTGCCAGAAGGAGACTCTTTAGGAGAACTGAAAGACGAACTCGTTGATAAATATGGGGAAAATACGTTTGCTACAGAATTTTGGTCAACTGGCCCAAAGAGCTATGGCTATGCAGTCGCTACCAAGCAGGGAACTGTTTGCGATTATAAAATAAAAGGAATCCGGTTAAATTTTGCGAACAAATCTATCATAACAGCAGAAGCTATGAAGCATTTAGTTTTAAAGCAAGGCCGCCCCTTGTTTGCTGAACATCAAGCCATTACTAGGTGCAAGACAATTGCCGAGCTCCGAAATAAAAGCACCAAAAAAGTTTTTCAAGTTACTTTCGACAAACGATTGGTTTTAGATTCTTTGCGTACTATACCTTTAGGATTCTAATATTCTGTATTATGTATTTTAGCCATGAGTATCTTTCAAGAATTCTATTTACTTATTCATTCAACCAATCATTTTCTTTTATTATACATTTTTAATTTACTTGATAAACATAATTTCACTAATTCTATATGTTCTGAACTGAATATTTACGATCTTCATAATGACATTAAGTTCTTCCCCGACCAGAACCTTGTTTACTGGAAAACTGAAAATCAAATCTATGATCACCCAGAAAAGGACATTTGCGGTATTTTATGGTACCTAATAAAGACATTTCCTAACATGCTATCCTTTCAACTGATTTCCAACATTGATGGTGATTCGAAGATAGAAATCGTACAGTATGGGGACATGAAGCATAGAATGGAAATTTACTGTCATAAGTTTTCTGATAAAGAAACAAAGATACCTGATGGAGCTATATACAGTTATCAAAGGGAATATACTGAAGCGAACCTGCCTCCAGTCTGGATATGCATTCTGAATGCACAAAATACGTTGTATCGCATGCTTGATATATACCCCAGAAAATTTAGAACCTTTTCTCTGGAAGAGATAGACCCTACTAAACGTGTGACTAACTTTCACAATAACAGACTGTTTTGGCATAATCTTATTAAAAACGTTCCGGACAGTTCATTGAATACCCTCAAACACTTCTATTAATCAACTGTATTTGCTGTAAATTGCTTGTTAATGTACAGAAATAAACATTTTTTGTATTTTCAGTCATGCGCTTTTATCAAGAATTTTACTTGTTAATTCATTCAAACAATCATCTGCTTCTTGCGTACATTTACGAATTACTTGATGATCACAATACTACAACTGCAATTGCTTCGTCTCACAACATTTATGATTACTTTAACGAAACAAAATTTTTTCCAGAACACAACTTAGTGTACTGGAAAACTGAAGACAATATACTGTATGAACCTGCTAAAGACATTTGTGGTATTTTACAATACCTGATGACTACGTTTCCTGACATGATTTCTTTTCAACTAATTTCAAATCGAGAACACAGCACCAAATTAGAAATCATAGAACATGGTCATATGAAACATCGAATAGAAATATTTTGCCATAAACTTGACAATATCGGAAAACAAAAACCCTTAAGTGATGTCTACAGTTACCAACGAGAATTTGAGCGAGAACACCTGCCGCCTATCTGGATTAGTATTGTGGAAAACAAAAATTCATCCTATAGAATGTCTGAGCTATATCCTACCCATCTAATACCATTTGCTTTGGAAAAAGTGGATCCACCCAGACGTGTAGAAACCTTCCATGCCCGGCGAATTGATTGGATTAATCTAATCAAGAATACTCCGGATTATATATTAAAAAACACAATACAACAATGTTTCTAAAATACTGCTTGTACTATGTTGTAAATATGCTTGAAAGTAAAATTAATTTTTGCGCTCATTATTAAGGTATAAAATGAACTAACTTTTATAAATGAAGCTTTCTAACTTTTGACTGTGTATTTACACTTTTAGAATTGACATGACTGAAAAACCACTTTCCTTTGTAAGTTCTCATCTTTGAAGCTGAGCATTATAAAATTTATGTGAAGTCAAACTAAGTTGCATTTTAAGAAAAATTTCATCGATGAATTAAATGGATACAAGACAAGTCTTGTTTAACATTGATTCAATAAGTGAGTCTATTATTATTTTAAGTAGTTTAAGTTAGCTTCAATATTGTATGCTTAGGTACTAGACAAATCCGGATACCAAAGATTCATTCAAACTGTTGAACGCCTTAACAATAAATGGCCTGTTGAATCAGTCCACGCTGATCCTGAAACTCAATTTCGGATAATTCCTAAAGGTAAGACTTCGGTAAATTTGATAAATTTATTCAAACTAAAGTCTATTTTTTGTACTTGTGACTTTGTATACTGTAAATGAAGTTTAATCAATGCCACTTTGCTTTTAGGGACGACTCTAGATCTAATTAATGGCAGATATGTTTTATCCATGCCTCAACATCATGGCGATCTGCATGCGTATGTTCGAGAAAAGAAGAAGCTATCTGAATCCGAAGTCAGACGTCTTAGTTTCCAGATAGTACAGACGTTAGCCTTGGCTCACCTTAAAGGCATCTGTTTGCGTGACATCAAATTACGAAAATGGGTTTTTATAGATCCTGAAAGGTCAGTTTGACTCCAAACTGGTATCAGTTTTCGTTTCTTTAAATATTACAGAATGGAGCTATCTGCTAATAGTACATGTATACATTACTTTTCTTTTAATTTAGAACTCAGCTAAGACTGGACACATTAGATGATATTCACATTTGTCCAACTGCTGATAATGATTTATTGTCAGAACGACATGGCTGCCCTGCCTATGTTAGTCCGCAGCTGCTGACACTTGAGCAGCCCCTCTATAGTGGGAAGTCCTCAGAAATGTGGTCACTTGGTGTTGTAATGTTCGTGATGTCCCTGGGCCGTTATCCATTTTACGGCTCAACGCCTGCCACATTGTTCAGGAGCATTCGTCGTGGACAATTCTGCATTCCAGAAGACTCGAACATTTCTCAAGAATTAAAATTTTTGATAAGAGCTTTAATACGATACCGACCTTACGAGCGCCCAGCTGCTATACAGCTTTTGTCCCATCCATGGTTTCATCGCACAGACGTTAATCGTGCACAAACCCCATACCCTGCCCCAATAACACAAATTGAAGAATGGGAAATGCATCTCCCAACTGACGATTCAATTTCATTGTTTAATTAGTTTTATGCATAGTTTTATGCTTGGTTCACAATAAAGCAAGTGTCTCTTATAGACGGATTTCAAAATCTAACAAGAACTAACCTAAAACTACAACAGTGTAATGTTTTTCATAAACAAGAATACCAAATGCAATAGGATCGTGAAATGTTTCAAATAATAAAACCAGTTTTTATTTAGGTACCCTGAACATTTCAGAGTAGGGTTTGTCGGCGACCTGAAATAGGGTTTAGGGTCCATAAAGACTTGTTATACTACTCAGCTAAAATTGCGGTTTATTCTAAGCTTGTTTATTTATTAAATGTATAATTATTCTAGTTAAAATTACATGTAACAATAAAATTCGTACTTAGAGTCATTTACTTATATATTTTGCTACTGACTTGGTTTTGCTGCTTAACTGATTTTCTTTAATGTGTAAATTGTGCTAAAATTCTCTTGTCACTATTTTCTTCTATAAAAATGAAGTTTCTTAAAGGCATAAGATTGCAGTAGATTGGGAAGATAAGAGGGGAACAAAAGAAACGCAAAGAGAGGTCAAATGTCTCTTTTCAGTCTATTGGCTCAAAAGAAACCCAGCTATCTCTGTGTAATTATTTAATAGTATTAGTATTAGTAGTAATAGTGTAATAGTAAGTGTTTCTTGCACTCTCATATAAACATTGATCATACTGTCCATCCAATGAAAAAAGGGGACAAAGGGGGACTCTTAACAAACAGTCATCGGCCATAGCAGTTGACATTCTAAATATGCACCAGTGAAATTAAGTTAAATATTTTGTTTGTTTGTGTGGTAAAAACTGATTTATAAAGGGTATTCATTTTGTCCAATTTCTTCAACATCATTTCAGTCAATCCCTACCCTTTTATACTAGTTTAAGGCTAAGGCATAGTCCAAATGTTTGTAGCAAATTCTTAGGCGTTTTAATACATATGTATCTAAACAATGCATGCTATAAAAATTTCCATGTACGTATGCCAAGCACAGTGAGAAGCTTGGATTGCAATCTAACAATTCTTTTGCTGAGGGCTTCCTTAAAACTTAGGGTAAAATTTAGGAGGCATATACTACGCAGAAACACATTGTTCTGTTTTCAAGGCTGTGTGTCGTTTCTCCCACATTTTATTGCTGGTATATAGGGGAACTATCAATCACCTGTCACTTAACTCAGTAGGATTTCTGTCTTCTTTAGTTCTCCTTTACTTAATGCTTCTACCGTATACCTCTTTGTGTTCTGAATTTTAAAGACTTCATAATGAGCGTAGAAATGTGATACTTTTAGTTTTAAAGTTTAATCTCGTATTAGCAAAGCAGTAGCAAACATTAAAAACTTCGGGATAAATGACAAACATTCTTGAAAGTTTCTGGACGTTTTCATGAATTTGTAGAACATTTGTCATTACCACGAATTTTATAAAAATTTATGACATTTTTCGTAAAAAATATATTTACAAATGTTTCTGACAAATACGCTGATACATTACAGAATTACAGAACTGGTATCAATTAAACTTTATCCCTAAAATCTAATTTGTGGGGGGGGGTAAGCCGTTATCGTGCAGATGATGCAGCAAGCCTAATAACTAAGAACGCTTGTCACTCTTAGTTATTATGTATGTACTCTTGGTAATAGCAACTGACAGAGTTGAAAACCCCATACTGTAGCCGAGCACAAAAGTTTAGCTGGAATTGCAACTACCTCGGTTCTGCGGAACCTGGCTATACTGGTATCCCTACAATGGTTTAGCAGACTTAATAGATCTCTAAAGAAAGCTAATTTTTGCAGTTTGAATATCATTGAATGTATGGGTATTCGGAATAAAAGATGCAAAATCGTTTCCTACTTTTTGAGGGTATTATGAATATTAAATTGCCAAATGCCCATAGGGTATTGTGTTTGTCCCATATAGGTAACAAAGATAGTTACCATAATGATTGTGTTACTTTCAGTCACTGCTGCTGGCGGTATAGCTTGATTTGCCCCAAGTATCATTTATTCTAGTAAGCTCCGCCTACTTTATTGAATTGCAAGGTTCTTACGGTAGTTCCTTTGATAGTAAATGCGAAAACTAAATTTGAAGGAGGAATGGCAGTATCAGTTTGAACAATGGATAATATCAAAATATTAAATTTGAAGTGTTTAATTTAAATGAGAAAATACTGTAATGCTTTCAAAACAAAATTGAGTCAAATTTCCTGAACATTTAAGGTTTTCTACATCTACAGTTCAAAGAAAAATCTTTTTAAAAATATTAATGATCATCTACGTACTTGCATTATAATTTCTTATAATTCCTGTGCAAAGGCTTTTACTCATCCGCATAATTTGACACGATGTGAGACGTTAATAGCTGCATATACGTGCACATCATCAAACATTTCATTAGATTCGTTAGGTCTATAAAATTTCGGTAAATAAACGCCTTGTAAGTCTTGTCTTTTAACTATATCAAATCATAATTTTTGAACAACTAGAGCTTTGTCAAGTCATACAAACCCTATTGATTATTAAAACAAGTACAAAGTTTTCTGCCAGACAATTGCTGCAATTATCATTTCATCGTAACACACATATGCCTGCCTTCATACTCAAGTATCCAGCATATATAAACGCAGCTGTTAAGTGCATACTAACAGGAGCAGACACTCGTATATTGAGGGCAACAGAAACTCATTTAGATGCATATTCTTTTCCTGGTGGACGATGACATAATGAGTTCATATTAAAGCGCACTAACAGTCAAGCTAAAGCGCACTGAGAAGCTGTTTAAGCGCAAAGTAGTGCGCTCTAATTTTCAGCTAGTGCGCAGAGTTTCTGCACTAGTTGGAAATTTCAATTTAATAGCGCCATAAAATGATGAAGTGATTAGAAGTCGTAATTAAGACTAATTAATTATTACAGTTAATGCATTTCTTTATTATCTCTAGCTTGGGAGTTCTTCGTGAATTCCGTGGGCGTTAGCGCATATCAGACCTAGACGCTGACAAGGGGGTTACCTTGTAAACGACACTACAAGGCTACATACAGCACCAGACCTCTCCGCTGGTCACATTTAACTTTGTTGATTTTTGTCAGGATTGTCTCCAACGGTTTCTGGAGCCGGAACGGATGTTTGGGAGTCCCAGTGGAACTGTCCCCAGTGCAAGCAGCCACGTGGTGCTGAGAAAGTGATTGAACTGTGGCAACTTCCGCAAATATTGTTGATTCATTTCAGAGGTATTATATGATAATACACACTGTAGTGTAAGGTGGTTTACGTAAATTTAGACTGAAGGAGTGTATATTTTCGTAATTTCTTGCCTTCTTCTTCAGACACAGTCCTCTGGGAAAATGAACCGGATAATCAGTGGTTTAAATTTGACGACACTGACGCCAGGCCCAACTTAAAAGAATCTGTCAAGATAACATTCTTTTTTCGGATTTTTTAGTTGAAATTATTATTCAAATTTATTCGTTTTGGTAGAACATAGATGAGGAATTATTCACACAATTATTATTATTCCCACATCTCATTGTGTACAATATTAAGTGATTAGAAGTCGTAATTAAGACTAATTAATTATTACAGTTAATGCATTTCTTTATTATCTCTAGCTTGGGAGTTCTTCGTGAATTCCGTGGGCGTTAGCGCATATCAGACCTAGACGCTGACAAGGGGGTTACCTTGTAAACGACACTACAAGGCTACATACAGCACCAGACCTCTCCGCTGGTCACATTTATCTTTGTTGATTTTTGTTAGGATTGTTTCCAACGATTTCTGGAGCCGGAACGACACAACCCTCTGCAAAAATGAACCGGGTAATCAGTGGTTTAAATTTGACGACACTGACGCCAGGCCCACCTTAAAAGAATCTGTCAAGGTAACATTCTTTTTTCGGATTTTTTAGTTGAAATTATTATTCAAATTTATTCGTTTCGGTAGAACATAGATGACGAATTATTCACACAATTATTATTCCTACAGCACATTGTGTAAATGATGAAGTGATTAGAAGTCGTAATTAAGACTAATTAATTATTACAGTTAATGCATTTCTTTATTATCTCTAGCTTGGGAGTTCTTCGTGAATTCCGTGGGCGTTAGCGCATATCAGACCTAGACGCTGACAAGGGGGTTACCTTGTAAACGACACTACAAGGCTACATACAGCACCAGACCTCTCCGCTGGTCACATTTAACTTTGTTGATTTTTGTCAGGATTGTCTCCAACGGTTTCTGGAGCCGGAACGGATGTTTGGGAGTCCCAGTGGAACTGTCCCCAGTGCAAGCAGCCACGTGGTGCTGAGAAAGTGATTGAACTGTGGCAACTTCCGCAAATATTGTTGATTCATTTCAGAGGTATTATATGATAATACACACTGTAGTGTAAGGTGGTTTACGTAAATTTAGACTGAAGGAGTGTATATTTTCGTAATTTCTTGCCTTCTTCTTCAGACACAGTCCTCTGGGAAAATGAACCGGATAATCAGTGGTTTAAATTTGACGACACTGACGCCAGGCCCAACTTAAAAGAATCTGTCAAGATAACATTCTTTTTTCGGATTTTTTAGTTGAAATTATTATTCAAATTTATTCGTTTTGGTAGAACATAGATGAGGAATTATTCACACAATTATTATTATTCCCACATCTCATTGTGTACAATATTAAGTGATTAGAAGTCGTAATTAAGACTAATTAATTATTACAGTTAATGCATTTCTTTATTATCTCTAGCTTGGGAGTTCTTCGTGAATTCCGTGGGCGTTAGCGCATATCAGACCTAGACGCTGACAAGGGGGTTACCTTGTAAACGACACTACAAGGCTACATACAGCACCAGACCTCTCCGCTGGTCACATTTATCTTTGTTGATTTTTGTTAGGATTGTTTCCAACGATTTCTGGAGCCGGAACGACACAACCCTCTGCAAAAATGAACCGGGTAATCAGTGGTTTAAATTTGACGACACTGACGCCAGGCCCACCTTAAAAGAATCTGTCAAGGTAACATTCTTTTTTCGGATTTTTTTAGTTGAAATTATTATTCAAATTTATTCGTTTCGGTAGAACATAGATGACGAATTATTCACACAATTATTATTCCTACAGCACATTGTGTAAATGATGAAGTGATTAGAAGTCGTAATTAAGACTAATTAATTATTACAGTTAATGCATTTCTTTATTATCTCTAGCTTGGGAGTTCTTCGTGAATTCCGTGGGCGTTAGCGCATATCAGACCTAGACGCTGACAAGGGGGTTACCTTGTAAACGACACTACAAGGCTACATACAGCACCAGACCTCTCCGCTGGTCACATTTAACTTTGTTGATTTTTGTCAGGATTGTCTCCAACGGTTTCTGGAGCCGGAACGGATGTTTGGGAGTCCCAGTGGAACTGTCCCCAGTGCAAGCAGCCACGTGGTGCTGAGAAAGTGATTGAACTGTGGCAACTTCCGCAAATATTGTTGATTCATTTCAGAGGTATTATATGATAATACACACTGTAGTGTAAGGTGGTTTACGTAAATTTAGACTGAAGGAGTGTATATTTTCGTAATTTCTTGCCTTCTTCTTCAGACACAGTCCTCTGGGAAAATGAACCGGATAATCAGTGGTTTAAATTTGACGACACTGACGCCAGGCCCAACTTAAAAGAATCTGTCAAGATAACATTCTTTTTTCGGATTTTTTAGTTGAAATTATTATTCAAATTTATTCGTTTTGGTAGAACATAGATGAGGAATTATTCACACAATTATTATTATTCCCACATCTCATTGTGTACAATATTAAGTGATTAGAAGTCGTAATTAAGACTAATTAATTATTACAGTTAATGCATTTCTTTATTATCTCTAGCTTGGGAGTTCTTCGTGAATTCCGTGGGCGTTAGCGCATATCAGACCTAGACGCTGACAAGGGGGTTACCTTGTAAACGACACTACAAGGCTACATACAGCACCAGACCTCTCCGCTGGTCACATTTATCTTTGTTGATTTTTGTTAGGATTGTTTCCAACGATTTCTGGAGCCGGAACGACACAACCCTCTGCAAAAATGAACCGGGTAATCAGTGGTTTAAATTTGACGACACTGACGCCAGGCCCACCTTAAAAGAATCTGTCAAGGTAACATTCTTTTTTCGGATTTTTTAGTTGAAATTATTATTCAAATTTATTCGTTTTGGTAGAACATAGATGAGGAATTATTCACACAATTATTATTATTCCTACAGCTCATTGTGTACAATATTAAGTGATTAGAAGTCGTAATTAAGACTAATTAATTATTACAGTTAATGCATTTCTTTATTATCTCTAGCTTGGGAGTTCTTCGTGAATTCCGTGGGCGTTAGCGCATATCAGACCTAGACGCTGACAAGGGGGTTACCTTGTAAACGACACTACAAGGCTACATACAGCACCAGACCTCTCCGCTGGTCACATTTATCTTTGTTGATTTTTGTTAGGATTGTTTCCAACGATTTCTGGAGCCGGAACGACACAACCCTCTGCAAAAATGAACCGGGTAATCAGTGGTTTAAATTTGACGACACTGACGCCAGGCCCACCTTAAAAGAATCTGTCAAGGTAACATTCTTTTTTCGGATTTTTTAGTTGAAATTATTATTCAAATTTATTCGTTTTGGTAGAACATAGATGAGGAATTATTCACACAATTATTCCTACAGCACATTGTGTAAATGATTAAGTGATTAGAAGTCGTAATTAAGACTAATTAATTATTACAGCTAATGGATTTCTTTATTGATCTGTTTCAGCATTCAGGCGCATATATTGTTTGTTATTCTTCGGTTGATTCTCGAAGACGATGAACTTTGATTTGATTCCGTAGTTTTACAAATTGGTATTACTTTTATACAGGACCACTGTGTATCCGGAGACTAGCATCGGCTCGGCACCCTAGACTCTGACAAAGGAGTTATCTTGTTAACAAGACTAGACCTCTCCGGGGGCTACGTGTACCTTTGCTGATTTGGTTAGGATTGTCTCCAACGGTTTCTGGAGCTGGAACGGATGTCTGGGGAATCCCAGTGGAACTGTCCCCAGTGCAAGCAGTCACGTGATGCTGAGAAAGTGATTGAACTGTGGCGACTTCCGTAAATATTGTTGATTCATTTCAGAGGTATAATATGATAATATACTCTGTCGTGTATTAGGTTGTTTACGTAATTTTAGACTAAAGGAAAGCCCCCACTGTCATTAATTGATTGATGATCAAATAAATTGATTGATAAATTGATAGATCTGATAAATCGTGCCGGTTGTCGAAAGTGGTTTGTTGTAGTGTGCGGTTGGACTCCGCCCAAAATATTTTTTCAGTAAAAGGTCGGTATTAAATTTATAGAAAATGTTATTTCAAACTGGGGTCAGGGAGTTAAACCCATTTTTCTGCTTTTCCTCTCAAAAGCCCGAAGTTCAGGAATTTTTGTCTCGAATAGGTTTTTAAAAAGCTTTTGGGCATGAACCCCCTAAAAGGGAGATCCCTTCCGTGTTCCCTGGCAATGACGAAAAATGAGCGCTTTGGGATTTGGGGGAGAATCCTGGAACCTTTTTAATAAAAAATTGCTTGGAGTTCTTACGCAAGGAAAAATGACAGCGGACATGTATAACTCTGTTCATTTGTGCTACTACGAGCTGTTTATTACATTGCTTTCTTGCTTTCCATTCCATAAAATATTTGTATGTGGTTGTCAGGTTTTCATGATCTCTATGCCTACTCGTCACTAAGAAATGTTGAAATGTCTGTCCTGCAGTCACTAAGGCAAAGGCTTGCATAACGCGTTTGTTGTACACCCCGTGCCATTTTTAAATGACAGCCATTATGCTGGAAATGAGGAAGCTTCAGCTGTCGGTAAAGCTGGCATAAAAACGATAGCAGCAAATCCAGTTGTCGGAAGCGGTCATCTTCCAATCTGCATCCCTTCAAGGCTGCCTACAAAATACAATTTTTGGAAAAACCGTTTTTCCAGCGATTGTGGAGCATTCACTGCCACCTGGACGTTTGCTCTATGTGTTGTACACAAAAATATCCCGGGACCCTTCTTAGTTGCCCCGTTTGCTGTTTTCGCGCTACGTAGTGACAGACGATAGCCATTTACTATATTTGGCACAAATTCCTGGGAATTTTTTGGGACATTGCGGCATTATGAAACAATCCACATAAAATGGCCCAATTCCATATATATATATATATATATATATATATATATATATATATATGTATATATATATATATTTAACCATTTCCATCGAATTACATGTTTTCGCAAATTATTCACAGGAAAAAAATTGACTGAATTTAAGCAGCACAATTCATGTCGCTCGGTAAGGATTCCCAGGAAAAAAATTGATAACATTTAATCCACCAAATTCCTTACCCTCAAAATGTAGTCACAGGAAAAAATCGATAAATTTTAATCGACCAAATTCCTAACCTTCAAAATGTTGTCACAGGAAAAAAACTCGATCAATTTAAATCGACTAGGTTACTGTCGCTCCACGATGAGTCACAGCAAAGAAATCGACAAAAATTGACATTTTCAATTCCTGTGAAAGTGGCCCGATAGTCGGGATCAGAATCTTTTGACAGACGCATAATCTCATTGATCTAAATTTCCATGACGTTTTTCAGATTAGTATTATGACAAATACCAGACGTCACCAATTTAAGTTATCAGTGACTAGAACAAACCTGGATATTAGAAAGAAATTTCTCGCAATTCGTATTGTAGAAAAAAGCTAGAACGTTGCTTTAAAAAGCAAAAATATGAAGCTCAACGAGATCTTTCGAATGAATATAGTCATAGTGGTATAGCTGCTGCCAAACTTTTAGAAATTGGGAAAAACCGCCGTCTGGCCAGAAATATCGAATTTTCGAATCGGGATTACGCGGAGGGTGTTAGAACGCTAAAAGAACGTATTTCGGAAAGTTTCGTCAAATTTCAACTTGATTTACGCCGCCAACCAACAATATGTGGCCAATAGGAATCACCCCGTTAAGCTTTTCATGATAAGGCCCAAAGAAACAATTTCTGTCTTCAAACGCTTCTGCGGATTTAGACAGAAAATTGAAAAAACGATAACTTGCGAATATTAATTTTCCTTATTATTCCTTCCTTGTGAAAAACTTTAGTTGTATTCCTTATTTATAGAGTTGCCGCATGCTCACACAAAGGAAACCCTTTCAGTTTGAGTATGTCCGTTATTTAGCATTTATTTAGCATTAAAATATTTAATTTAGAGACCGATTATTCTGGTTGGAGGTAATGTTTTGGTAAACTTCTGCAGTTATTTTATATGAATTTATTCGTATTTATTTATTTAGTTTTTAATTATTAAAGTGCTACAGGCTTAGAACATGCTTAAGGTGGTGATTCCTTTTGGGCACATATTGTTGATTGACTGCGTAAATCAGGATGAAATTCAACGAAACTTTCCAAAATAAGTTGTTTTAGCGTTCTAACACCCTCTGCGCAATCGCGCTTCAAAAATTCAACATTTGCGTTCAGGGCGGTTTTTGCCAATTTCAGAAAGTTTGGCAGCAGCTGCATGGCTATGACTATATCCATTCGAAAGAACTCGTTAAACTCTACAATTTTGCTTTTGGAAGGAAATTTCTAGCTTTTCCCTATCGTGAGATATAGCCAATTTTCTTATTTTGGCGTCAAAAACTTGTCCTTTCTGCAGAAATCAAATAATCCACTACTTCTTGAGCTACGAAAGCCGTAAAATTTAACTAAGGGTGTCAATTTAAAGGTCTCACAGGGGCCAATTATCGGAGGCATGACCATCGTGCAATTGCTATCCCTTAGGCTGCTATCACAAAAAATGTAGTTTTTGCAAAAACACGACCAAATTTTTTCCAGCGATTGTGCAGAATTTAGTATGCAAGCTAGAGAGTTGCCACTTAGCAGACGTGTTCTACACAAAAATACCCCGGGACCCTTTTTTAGTTGTCCCGATAGCTGCTTTCTAACTGAAGTAGTGGCTTGCCAAAGTAGTGAAAAGTAGGCAAAATCCAGGTTGCGCAGACATTTTAGTTTATTTCTCCATAACGAAGAGCGATATCACAATAACTAAAAAAGGGTCCCCAGCTATTTGATAGAGGTATCGAATGCTCTAACCGATGTCCTGCGAAAAAATCTACTTCAGCCTGCAAAAAATCTGAAAAATTATACTTCTTCTAAAATACAGGAAAAACATTTTGGAAAGCCAAACTTAGATTCATTGTACTCACTAAAAAGAGAAAATGTCAAGCTACATTTTGATATAAAAATGGCTTCTTAACTCCAAGTAATGAATGAGTCATAATGGTGCAAACTTTATGTGACCAAAGGGAATCACCACCTTAACACGTCGCTGGCAGAATGCCTACGAAATATTGTTTTTCATTAGATGCGCGAATTGACACAGCGCCACCTAGCGATTTGTCTGGAATGCACCAAGTCTAGTATCGTTTCCGTTTTCAGTTTTTAGACCTATCTTGAGTTTCCCATTTTTGACCTGTTTTGATTTCCGCTGTTTAGACAAAATTCCGTTTCCACATTTTAGACCGTGTTTCGGTTTCCATTTCCGCTTTTTAGTTCTAATTTCCGCTTCCGCTTTATAGACAGACCCAATAATTCAGCAGAATACTGGCAAAACCTTAAGTATATTTTGAAGCATCATGAACCATCCAATGAAATTGTGTTGCACTTTTTTTTCGCTACGTGACACATCCCAGTTGCTTTCGCCTGCAGGGGTAGTGCCGGATCCAATTTTATTGTATAAAATAGGTGAAAGGAGAGAAATCCAGCACTGAATACTTGCTTTTTGCAATTATCCGAGGCGTCATCAAGGCTACTGCCGCAGCAGAAGTGAACACTCTGCTAGCTGTGCATTCGTACCCAACCATTGGCTCCATCAAGAAAGGTTCCCCTCCAAGGCGGCCAATTCCTTGCAAATCTCGGACATCATAAAATTATTTTGGGAGGGAGGGAGGGATTCTGGTGCGCCAGCACCACTTTCTTTTAGACAAAAACAGAAACTGGAGCCGACAGGCACCAGACAATTTTAAATTATTCAAGATGTTTTACACCAAGTAGAAGTTGAAAGAATAAATCGTTTGGAGAAAAAACCAGATCAAACCACAACAACAGCAACAAAACAACAACCATACGTGTTCAATTATTTATTAAAGTTCATATCGCCCGCCTGCTAACCCCTGGCGAAATCAAATCAAATCGATCTAACTGACTACGTGAGGTGAATGCACTATTTACTGAATAAAAGCAAAAAGTTAGTTATTGCGCAAAAATCACGTTGCATAATAGAACACTATAAAATCATCAAGAAAATAAAAACTCCTATTTACAATCACTATAAAGACCAGAAATGCATAGTGCATTAGCATTATGCAGAACAACAAAACACGACAAGTGAAATAAGCATGCAGGCACAATTACGAAAATAAGAATAACCAAAATACTGTTAAAATGACATCAGCAGCAAATTGACGGAAAATTACAAAAACAAATGCTTAGCCAAACCTCCAACAAATATAAACATATCAGGAAGAGCTATTTATATCAAAAAACAAACATGTATATTATTTTAAATAGCAAGTTCTATTACAAAACCAAAAGAAAACGACTAGAGCCTAGAAATACGGCAAACTGGCAAATCAAGGCTATAAAACATGCATGCTAAATAGCAAATATACATATTAAAAAAAAGCCCAGATGTTCTCGATTCGATGGCAAAAGTATTCGAATTTATTAATTTTTTGAAAAACTAAAAGCAGCAATCGGAAGTCATGCAAACGACGGTGAGTAAAAATATGTCAGCAAAATATCAGACCACACCAACTGAACTGCTATCACATGCAACCCTGCAGACAATTAGAGTTGTGCCCGGGCCTTGAATCGGGCCGCGGGCTCCGGGCCGGACCGTGCCGGGCCTGCACCGGGCCGGCCCGGGCCCAGGCCCGGTCAGCCGCGAAGGCACGGCCCGATCCGGGCCTTGGAGGCCCAGTCAAATGTTTGTTTTGCTTATTTCAAAATTTTCCAAAATACATTCACTAGAAAGTCAAATTTGAACTCCTAGGAGTTGTCAAAGTTGTAATAAATAGCACTAACCATTGTTTGCCACTGTTTTTTGTATGCCTTCACCGGGCCGACCGGGCCTACACCGGGCCTTGAATCGGGCCTCAGGGCCCGGACCCAGCCCTGGAAATTTCTTAACGGCACAACTCTACAGACAATACAATCAGCTATATCACATTCAGCAAATACAAAATATTGTTAAAAGCAGAACAGACTAAACAGTAGACAGCTACGTAGTGCTTCCATTAAAATAAAAAATAAGTTATACAGTATTCTAGGTAGTTGCTCGCTCGTTTCAAGCTTCAGTGTTCCAGTTTAAAACTGAATTCAAGCCCTCAAATAATATCACACAATCTGAACATAGGCCGCAGGAAAGTGACCATGTTGGCCGTCCAGACTTCCTTGGAGCCAATTATCATCAATAGCACCGGTTACCATTATCATATCACCCGTATTAAATTAACATTATTAAAATTAAATTTTAAAATTAAAACAACAAAATCAAATTGATTTAAATCCATGCTTCTAGACCTCTTGAGCTGGACTTTTCGTTACAAGTTAGCTAAAATTCTTCAGTAGGAATAAAGTACTACAGAATAACTCAATGAAAAGAACTTATTTGAAAGACCCGAATAGTCAGCAGTTAACTTAACGTTAACATGGTTTCGTGTTTTCGTAGTGTAGCTTTCATTAGCAGCTTTATTCTAGAATTAAAAATAATTTTGACTTGAACATTTTTTCTACATCGGCTCTGAACTACTCAAATCATCCAGGGACGGATAAGCAAGATAAGCATTGATTTTTCCGGCGGAGGGCAAATTGGCCGAACGGTTTCTTGGGCGTCTGGGGACGGACTACTGTAGGCTTTGCAGGTAAAGCGTGCGGTCTTACAGTAGCAGACTGTTTTTGCGCTGTCGGAGAGACGGATAAAACAGGACGAGTTCCTTCCAAAAAAGCAATTTGATCACGAACTGAGGCACCCATACTTTCACAGTATCACAATATCACAAAAAATCACTATCAATAAAATCAACAGAGTGTACACTTACATAACGCGTAGTTACTGGGTGTCTTTTTCGTCCAAACATTTTGGAATCCATGGCGCAATGCCCCTGTTTTGGGGCAATATGAGTGGCATTTTTTAGGGGTGCCCCCCGTTTTCGGAGCCCCCCACTTTTCGGAAAGCCCCTACCCACTTTTTAGGGGGTCGCCCAAAAGTGTAAAAAATTAAGTCTTTGAGGTCAAATTTGCAAAAATTTTCAAGATTATTTGCTTTTTTACCTTAAAAATGTTAATTTTTCGCGAAGCATATATGTACATTTATACCTTGGACTCGCCCCCGTCTACTTTCAAAACCCTAAAAAATGCCAGATATGATGAAAAATGCATCACACATACCATTTTGGGGTCTCAGTCTGCCTCCAAAATTTCGAGGGTGGGGTCAGGGTCAGGCTCGGGACTTGTCCATTTGGGGGGAAGGTTCCACACCCCTGATACAACTGTGTTCTTCAGATCCTCGCCCTATTTTGCTATCGTTCGACCAAAACTATAATGTCTCGCTATAATATATGTTCCCTTCCTCTCTCGACTTAGAAGTGGAAGTCGGCTCAGCAGATGAGTCAGATCCAGATGGGACACCCACCCCGACCTAAGTTTTCAGGAAAAATATGGATAGCACCGGATGTGACGGACGTCAGTTCGACGTATGTTTGGGATCGAATATTACATGTTGTAGCAACAGATAACTGACAACGTTGTGCAAATGTTTTTCTCTATGCATACTGCATATATACATTCTTCTGGAGCTATCTTCATATGAGGCCGCACTTGGACAAAGTCAGTTGCGGTCCGCTCATGTAAAACAAGCTGTCTTGGGAATAAAATACAGACATTTTGGGAAGTAGCGGATGAGATCCCAGATCTGAAAACCATTTTGCGAGGCTTGGGAAAAATTGTTTCGAGTATACAAATTCATAATGTAAAATCTGGGGAGCAACCAATGTCTACTATTGAAGTCAGTAAAATGTTTAAAACATTGTTGAAATAGCTAATTATTCATTCAAATAGCTATGCTATGGCTTTTTACTTCGCATTTTGATATGATGGAATGGGGTGGTGGCGAGGCGATTGGCGGTCGTTGTCGGTAGCCTGGTCCATAAGGTGCATAGTTTCCTTTGTGCTTGGGGGGGGGCTGGGGGGACCCCCCCAAAAAATTTTTGACCAATTTTACCCCCCCCCTCCCCCAGAATTTTTGACATACCCCCTCCCCCAACTTTCGGCTACCCCCGCGAACCCCCCCCCCCGCCAGCCATAGGAGTGTTAGCGGGGGGGGGGGACCCCCACCAAAATGACAAATTTTTGCGACCCCTCCACCCCAGATTTTCAGATTTTTGCTACCCCCCCCAGATTTTTGGCCAAAAAGTGGCCAAAAATGGCATAAAATCGAAAATTTAGGGGGTCGGTCCAGAGTATATGGAATGGGGGAGAGAAAAGTTGGGTCGACCCCGAAATGTGATGGGGTACCCCCCCCCCCCCCCCCGAACCCCCAAAACGGGGTGAAAAAGGAGGGAAAAGATATGGTGCTGAGGGGGGTTGGGTTTTGGGGGTTTGAGGGTTTTAGGGATTAGGGAAAATTTTGGAAATGAATGAGGGGTGGGGGGCGGGGGGGGGGGGAGGGAGGGGGGGAAACTGGGGGGGGGATTTGGGGCCGGACCCCAGACCAGGCTACAGTTTACCCCCTGTGAGACCCCCACGGAGAGGCCAGACCCCCCTCCTCCCCTACCCGACCGCTACTCCCCCCCCCCAAGCCGAGCTCAAACCCCCCTCCCCCCCCCCCCAAAATTGGGTCCAAACCAAGTAAAAAATGCAAAATTTTTGAAAATGTTTTTTGCAAGTTCTGAAAATTTTTGAAAAAAATTTGAAAAATAGGCTATAGATCACCTATAAACAGCTAACGATGGTTATTTATAGCTATTAGAAGATAATACACGCAATTATAAACCATAATCTGGGCTAATTTAGGCATATTTTAGTGCAAATTTGTCAATTTTCAAGCCCTATTTTCGCATACGAAAACTATTGACAGAAGCTTTTGAGTACGTTTAATGTACTGTACATCGAAAAAGGAGCATTTTTAGCTAAAAAAACTTGGGTACAGTTTAGGGGGTCCTCCCTCCAGAAATTTCGGATTTAGGTGGGGTCTGCCGATCCAAATTCGGACCTGCTACTCCCCCCAACCCAAACAGGTGGTACACCTATGGTAAGAACGCAGACAAGCGGGACTATAGGGGCTCAGTCCCCTGTAGAAATTTTTTAGAAATATTACGTTTTAAACCCATATTTCCGATAACTTTCGCACGAAATTTTCTTCTAGTTTTGCTTCGAGCTAGCGATTTTTTGTGTAAATATATACACTGTATTTTACATAAAACACCCTGCTTGTACATCGAAAAAGGAGCTTTTTTAGCTAAACAACTTGGGCACAGTTTAGGGGGGGTCCTTCCCCCCCCAAATTTCGGATTTGGGTGGGGTCCCCCGAGCCAAATTTGGACCTTCTACTCCCCCCAACCCAAACAGGTGGTACACCTATGGGTCGGTCCCCCACCCCCTAGTTTCCCTGGAACTTTGGGTCTGGGGGGGGGGGGTAAATCTTGGCAGGTTGGTGGTCGACCCAAGAAATGTGGTTGGGGGGGTACCCCCCAACCCAGAATTCGGAATTCAGAAATTTCGAAAAATGGCCAAAAAATGCAAAATTTTTGGTAATTCAGCCCTTTTTCCTTCAACATAAGGCCTGTTTTCAAGTTCAACGGTTTAGGCGTTTTTGCACCGTTTCAAAGTGATTTTAAGTCAAAATTTTAGAAAATTTTTAAAAAAATTACCATTTTTTGGCCAAATTTAGCTAACTTTTTCGGTCAAAAAATCGCTGGGGGGGTTCGGGGGGGGGTAGCCGAAAGTTGGGGGAGGGTATCTCAAAAATTCTGGGAGGGGGTAAAATTGGTCCAAAATTTTGGGGGGAGTACCCCCCCCCCAACCCCCCCAAAGGAAACTATGCCCCACCCTCGCCTCCGTCGGAAACCCCCCCCCCCCCCCCCAGCAGGGTTGGGAGTCTCGGTCTCGGTCTCGCCCAAAAGCCGAGACGGGCCAGTCTCGGTCTCGGTCTCGGTCTCGCTCACCCAAAAGTCTCGGTCTCGGACCGATACCGAAATTTTTTGAAAACATCTAATTTTGGCGAAAATTTTAAATCAGTGTTATGAAAATTAACTAACCAGGTGCGGAAACCATATGTTTATGTGTTAAAGCCCCTAATACTAGATCTAAGCCTCAAAAAATGGTTGAAACTAATTTTAAGCTAAAAATTGCTAGTCTCGGTCTCGGTCTCGGTCTCGCCCAAAAGCCGAGACTTGCCCAGTCTCGGTCTCGGTCTCGGTACCTTGGTCTCGGTCTCGTTCTCGGTCTCGGTGAAATCTCGGTCTCGCCCAACCCTGCCCCCCAGATTTTTTTGCCCAGCCACACCTATGCCCCCAGCGATTTAGGATTCAAAAAGTTAGCTAAATTTGGTCAAAAAATGGTCATTTTTTGAAAAAAGTTTCTAAAATTTTGACTTAAAATTGCTTTAAAACGGTGCAAAAACGCCTAAAACGTGAAAAAGAGACCTTATTTTGAAGAAAAAAGGGCTAAATTACAAAAAACGTGCATTTTTTGGCCATTTTTCGAAATTTCTGAGGTCCAAATTCTGGGGGGGGGGGTACCCTCCATCACATTTCTTGGGTCGACCACCAACCTTCCAAAATTTACCCCCCCCCCAGACCCAAAGTTCCAGAGAAACTATGATAAGGTGTACCTTGAGAATATGTTGGGGGTGGGGGTAGCCGAAATTAGGGTGGGTGGGGTTAACCGGTTTTGCGTGGGGTGGGGTCCGGAAAAATCGAATTTCGAATTTAGGGGAGGGGATAAAAAATTTTTCTTCAACATTTTAAGAAAAAAATTGCGATTTTGCTAAAAGTAGCTATTTACAACCGAAAATTATCAATATTAGAACCTATTTGGTCATTTTTTCGAAAAAATTGAATTTTTGCGAAAAATTTTAAATTTTCCTTATTTTGAGTCAAAATTTCGAAAATTTTGAGGGTGGGGTCTGGCAAATTTGGGTGGGTGCATAGGTGTAACGGGGATTTGGATTGGGGGGCCCTCCCTCGGAATTTGGGGGGCCCTCCCCCGGAATTTGGGGCCTGGGGGCCCCTTTTTAGACCCCCCAAACCCCCCCACGACCCCCCCCCCCCCAACCTCCCCCCTCCAAAATTTTTCTATTTGTATGCCAAAAGTCGCATTTTCAGCCATTGCTAATGCCGGTAAACATGACATCATTAAGAAATTTTGACGTTAGACAGTGTTTTTGAACTCGAAAACTTGATTGCCAACATGTTTCTGAGTCCAGAATAACAGAATAAGGTCAATATAGAGTTCAGCAGTCCATAAAACCGTTATAAACGTGTAGTTCTCGCGATAATACACGCATAGGTGTGTTGGGGGGGGTGGGGGGGACAAATTTTCGCGACCCCCCCAGATTTTCAGATTTTTGCTACCTACCCCCCCAGATTTTTGGCCACAAAGTGGACAGCTTTTAGAAAGAAAGCTTTTGCAAAATATAAAATAATACTAAAATACCCAATTTTTTGCCAATCTTTGCGACTTGGGAGCGACTGCCCTCCCCCCCCCCCCCCAGTTGGGGGGAGGGGGCCGGGGGCCATAGGTGTGGCTGAGCAAAAAAATCTGGGGGGGGGGGGTTCCGACGGAGGGTGGGCACAAGTCGGGGGGGGGCGCAAAAATCTGGGGGGGGGGTCGCCAAAATTTGTCATTTTGATGGGGAAGTCCCCCCGGCACTTATATATATATGTAGATGGGGGGACACAAAAATTTTGCCTTGGTCTCCCCTTAAGATTCGAAAAAGTTTTTTGTCTCCGATTTGGCTGAGAAGATGCCCCTAGGGTAAATCGAGGTTGCTGATTTCAAAAATCGAATCGAGAGATCAATTCGATGGATCGATCGATCAGTAGAATCGATCGATCAAAATGGATCAAAAAATTTTTTGTCTCCGATTTTCGCGAAAAGTCACCCCTAGGGTAATTCGGGGATGCTGATTCCGAATCCGCAGTCGAAATTTCGATACGAGCTGCCAAAGTCGAGTTATTGGCAAATTTTTGAAAATTCAATGAAAATCTATTTTTCAGGTTGAACGATCGATTTTCACGAAATTTCGACTGCAGATTCGGAATCAGCACCCACGAATTATATACTCTATGGGCGACTTTTCGCGAAAATCGGAGACAAAATATTTTTTGATCGATTTTGATTGATCGATTTGGTAGCTGATCGATCGGATCAAAAAGATCTTCTCGATTTGAATTTTTGAAATCAATCGACTTGGAGCCACACTAGATTGCAAGTTCTCAGCCCAAATCTGAGACAAAAATTTTTTTCGAATTCTATTAGAACCCCCAAAAAAATTTTTGGGGGGGGGCCCCGCCCCCCCCCCAAGTGGGGGGCGGGGTAGTCGCGCCGAAGGCGCGAAAAATTGGCCAAAATCGGGTATTTTTAGGGTATATAAATTCTGCAAAATTTTTCCAAAAAGTCCGAATTTTTGGCTTAAAGTGTTTATTATATATATTGCGTGAAATCTACGTTTTTAACGGTTTTATGGACTTTCTGGCTCAATATTGACCTTATTTTGGTCTTGGAAACATGTTGGCAATCAAGTTTTCGAGTTTAAAACCCCTGTCTAATGTCAAAATTACTTCATAGTTGAATGTTTTTGGCATTAGCAATGGCTGAAAATGCGATTTTTGGCATAAAAATAGAAAATTTTTTGGGGGAGGCTGGGTTTTACTTTAGGCGAAAAAAAGTGGGGGGGGGGGAAAGTGGGGGGGGGGCGCCCCCCCCCCCCCCCCCCCCCGGGGGGGGGTCCAAAAGTGGGGGAATAAAATGGGCAAAAAATGCCAAAAATACCGTATAAAAAGCCTGTTTTCTACATATACTGCTATAACTAAGCTTAAAAGTGCTCAAAAATTGTGTTTTAGCACCAAAAAAGACGATTTTTGACAAAAAATTCGGCAGAAGCCGGAAAATTTTTGAAAATTTTGACCAAAAATCCTAATAATTTGGCATTTTCTGGGCACCCTATAGTGAGTGGAAGCCCAAAAAGTGGGGGGGGAACGAGTGGGGGGGGAGGTGCTCGAGTGGGGGGGCAAGAGTGGGGGGGGGCGCCCCCCCGCCCCCCCCCCAGTAAAATAAACCCAGGGAGGTTTGGGGGGTCGTGGGGGGGGGGGGTTGGGGGTATCTAAAAAGGCCCCCCCCCCAAAATTCCGGGGGAGGGGCCCCCCAACCCAAAGCCCCGTTACACCAATGGTGGGGTCTGGGTTTGGCCATTTGGGGGTGGGTTCTTCTGGGTCTGCCTCCAAAATTTCGAAGGTGGGTCGGGACTTTTCCATTTTTGGGGAGAGGGAAGGAGGCCCCCAACTTTTTCTGGGGGAGCGCTCTGGAGACCACCCCTAACCGTAGGTGTACCAGGCTACAGTTTACCCCCTGTGGGACCCCCCCCCCATTGTGAAGAAAAAGAAAAGAAACTAAAGGTTAAAAAGCTAACCTTCAGTAACAGTAGACTTTCATAAGTAAATACTAGAGTCCCGACTGGTCTCTCCAAAGGATCTAGGCATACTGATCGGCCAACAGAAAAGAAAATGAATAAACCAGAAATCTAAAATATAAAATAAAAAAGAAATAATTATAGAGACAGTGATAGAATAAAATATTTAATAAAGTTTCCTAGTGCATTCTATATTTAAACATAAAACAGTAAATACAATAAATAATGTGCTATATTATTCACAAATATACACGTAGAGAAGTGTCATGGAATAATACATATCCTAAAGATGAGTGCTCAAAGCCCCATGCGTCTCAAAATGGGGTCCAAACAAGTGAAAAATGCAAGATTTTCCCAAAAATATTTTAAATTTTTCAAAATTTTTAAAAAAAATTGGTTGGAAATAGTTAAAAACGATAACAAATACGTAGGTAATAAAACGCAATAGGGATAGTTTTGATTACATTTATGTCGAAAATAGTCGATTTTATGTCAAAAAGGGCCATTTCTAGCTGAAAAAAAGTTGGGTATATATAGTTTGGGTACAGTTTTTCAAAATTTCCGATTTTTGAGACCCCCAAGCCGGATTTAGACTTTTTACTCCCCCCCCCCAACCCAAGCAGGTGGTACACCTATGCCCCCAACCCAAGCAGGTGGTACACCTATGCCCCCAACCCCTCCCCCCAGGACCCCCCATAGGTGTACCACCTGTTAGGGTTGGGGGGGAGTAGAATGTCCAAATTTGGCTCGGGGGACCCCCCCAAAATCCGAAATTTGGGGGGGGGAGGACCCCCCTAAACTGTGCCCAAGTTTTTTTAGCTAAAAATGCTCCTTTTTCGATGTCTGTACAGTACATTAAACGTATTAAAAGCTTCTGTCAATAGTTTTTGTATGCGAAAATAGGGCTTAAAATGAACAAATTTGTGCTAAAATATGCCTAAATTAACCCAGATTGTGGTTTATTATTGTGTATATTACCTTTTAATTGCTATAAATAACCATCTTTAGCAGCCTATAGCTGATTTATAGCCATTTTTTCGAATTTTTTCCCAAAAATTTCAGAAATTGCAAAACAAATTTTCAAAAATTTAGCATTTTTTACCTGGTTTGGACTCAATTTTAGGGGGGGGGGGGGAGGGGGGTTTGAGCTCGGCTTGGGGGGGAGCAGTTGAGGCCGGGTAGGGGGGAGGGGGTCTGGCCTCTCCGTGGGGGAGTCTAACAGGGGGTAAACTGTAGCCTGGTTCACCTATGAACGATTCATCGAATGGCTGTCCTGTTATTCAAATTTGATTCGGACCCATAGGTGTAGAAATGGGGGGGGGGGCGACTGGTCTGCGCCTCTCCGTACAGAGGGGGGGGTGGAGGGAGCCCCCCAGAAAAAAGAAAACACAAAAACAAGGATAACTATAAGGCCACCTCGGGACACGATTGTTTTAAAAATGAAAACTAGAGTCTGAGTTTCCTTTCGGTATAAATTCGTTCGTTCCCCCAAGAAGTGGGTCGCCCCCCCCCCCCAGTATTCGGGCCTTCCCCCGCCCCCAGAACTCTAAAGTGCCCGGAAAATATAGTTTTGAGGGTAAATATTAAAATATTTTTCCGTCATCGCCGGATTTTTAACAATTTCTAAGAATTTTATCTAGCTTTAAGCTTAAATTAAAGTTAAAAAACTCAATTTTTTAGCTCAGCAGCAAAAACAGCTATTTTTAGGCATTTTTCAGAAAAATTTTTCTTCCCCCCCAGACTTTCCCCCTCCCCAGAAATTTTGCCTAGGAAAAAGCCAACCCCCAAAGACATTTGCCCCCCTGGAGGAATTTTGCTAGGAGGGAAAATTTTTAAGCTCCTTTAGCATATTGGGCCAGTTTTGTCGGGAAACGTAGTCTGAAAAATAGGTTTTGACCCTTTAATTCTTCAAAAAATCGCTAGCTCGAAGCAAAACTAGAAGAAAATCTCGTGCGAAAGTTATCGGAAATATGGGTTTAAAACGTAATATTTTTAAAAATTCTACAGGGGACTGGCGCTATAGTCCCGCTTGTCTGCGTTCTTACCATAGGTGTACCACCTGTTTGGGTTGGGGGAGTAGCGGGTCCGAATTCTGGATCGGCAGACCCCACCTAAATCCCGAAATTTCTGGAGAGACCCAGAAGAACCCACCCCCAAATGGCCAAACCCAGACCCCACCATTGGTGTAACGGAGATTTGGGTTGGGGGGCCCTCCCCCGGAATTTTGGGGGGGCCTTTTTGGAATACCCCCCCCCCCCCCCCCCCCCAAACCTCCCTGGGTTTATTTTTACTGGGGGGGGGGGGCGAGGC